>JACTOM010000034.1:142281-284585 GCA_015832385.1 Elymnias hypermnestra | reverse complement strand
TTCCGAAAAGGCTTTAGTACCATAGACCACATCTTTACGCTGCGGCAGATTATACAGAAGACCGAGGAGTATAATCGGCCACTTTGCTTGGCGTTCGTGGACTATGAGAAAGCCTTCGATTCGGTGGAAACATGGGCCGTGTTGAGATCTTTGCAGAGATGCCGTATTGACCACCGGTACATACACGTGTTGAAGTGTTTGTACGAAAACGCCACCCGATGTCCACAGGGACAGAAAATTTCCCGGTGTAATGATGATTATTATCAGACTGACAAGTTCAAGAGTAACTAAATATTTGATGAAACAGAAATCAACGGAAAACCTTTCAATTATATGCCTAAATTTTCACAGATGTCTTCATGGATAGGTTGAAAGTGGACCTAGACAAGTGGTTGCAAGACTATTTCAATGACTATCTCATGTACCATGTCGTTGCTGAAGATGCTGAATTTGAGTAAGTTTCATAATCAAATCTTAATTTTATGAACCCAAATTGATTAATAATACTTCTTCAATACGCAAACAATGACTTCTACAAATTTGTTCCATTAATTGTTACGTACTTTGATAAATTTTGTTTGTACCTGCTTAATAACACTCCAATCAGTAAAATCGATAATATCTAATTGCAATATCAATAATTAAAACCTATTTTAACTACCACTTGTAGCAAATATTACCTACTATTAAAAAATTAAAATCAATTATTATTTAACTGATGTATCCTCTTACGATCGTTAGGCCACTATTTTACTATTTTCTTTTGTATTCGTATCTGTAAAATTATATGATATAGTATTTAACATAATGTACTTATTCCCTTTACGCGTTTTTTTCACAAAATATTTGTTAATTGCACATTTATTTTCATTATATTGTCCTTTTTTCTTTCCCGCCAAAAACAAACGGTGCTGGTGGCGCCCTCCCTCGCAATCCATGGCTTCCACACATTGTCTATTATTTTATTCATTTATACTTTACAATCTGTGGTCGTATAACTGTGTTATAAAATGTTTGTTGCTGTAAAATTGAAAATATGCAAAAATTTTAATTAAATAAACCACAATTCGTTATTAACTATAAAACAACAGATTTTATCTGTATATTTTCGATTTTCCTGTCTGTTTGCAAAAATTACTGTTAAGTTTATTTCTACACGGTAAACCAATTTTGACAGCACTTTCATAAACACAGATCTTATAAGGAAACTATCGTACTTTTTACGTTGAAGTATCTATGAGTAAATCTTTAAAGTTTTATTTTAGTGAAAACGCATTCCTAATATATCCACTTTACAAATTATGTAACAACCAAAACTATGTTTGTGTAATTTTATTTTCAGAAAATACAGTCAAAAAAAGACGATGATACTCAATAGTTACGCTGATAAAGTAATAGACAAAGTTGTTGATCGGATAAATGAGTTAAAAGCCAATGCTGTCAAATTACCTCCCTTTGAACTAACGACTTATAGTGTTGCGGTAAAAATTATATTTATTTTATTCAAGAATCCACAACATAAAAAACACAAAACCTTTTAAATTAATTTTCTTACGTAGTGGACCATCAAATGCAAATATACCGCTTTCAATTAAAAATCACACAGTTAAAAAAGTGCGTGCGTAAAAAGTACATATGTCTTTGGCAATCCAATTTTGCCAAAGAAAAAAAAAGCTGCACATCTTCGTGTCGCTAATCACGCGTTTCATCCGTAAAAAATTTAGCCTCATGCGCCTCAAGAAGTTTCACTTCAAAAAAACTTAAATTTTCGCTAAGTACATAGCACAATCCAGCATAGTCTATATTTACTTGTTTTAAAACACATTGAAATCGGCAAAAACGATACTTGTTTTAGTTATTAAACAGAGGATAATTATAACATAATAACATAGAATAACACAATTCTAACTAAACATTTTGTTCAATTTTGAAACGGCTCTCTTGCAAATTTACTTTTATGAAAAATATTTAAAAAAAAAATGAATGACACAGAAGAACCTAGAATAGTTTACATTTTTTTGTGTCATTCGCATTCAAATCGGCAAAAATGACGGGTTATTTTGATATTATACAAAGGATAACTGTAATTAAAAATTTTATTCAATTTTCAATCAGCTCTCTTGCAAAAATTATAGCTTGTTTAAAAAATATATAAAAAATTTAGTTAATGACAAAATAGATTCTATTAGTATTTTCTTATTTCAAAAACATCGGAAATTAATTAAAGAGATTGTTTCATTTCAAATGGCTCTCTTGCTAAATTAAGTTTTTTTTTCGTTACTTCACTGTTAAATTATGATGGCTTTTAGTTATTAACAAAATTCTCATATTTTTATTTCATTTTATTTAGGAGAACTCTAAAAACAAATTATATTTTACTTTTTAGAGCATATTAATATCACATATTGTAGGCGGTTCTCTTTTTGTAAATATTTGTAATTATTTGAAGACGTTTAAAAATATGTATTTATGACATTACATTACAAATGTTTTAATTCGGGTTTTCTTTACTATTTTATGTATGTATTATACATAAAAACCTTTATCTTGAATCACCCTATCTATATCTGAAAACTGCATTAAAATCCATTGCTTGGTTTAAAAGATCTAAGGGAACAGACATCGGATACAACTTCAATCTATACTATGTAGACATTACTTGCTTATATTTATACAGAAAATAGCCTTGAGGGATGGAATTTTAAGAGGACTGGACAGTATTTACAGACGGTCAGTTGCCACTGGTACAAAGAATAATAATGTCCGTACTATCGATGCTGTTGTGGGATTTAGTAATTTAAAAGTAAGGATTTAATCTATTTTATTTATTTAATTTGTTTTTATGATTCATGACATTAAAAGTTGGTGGAATAACTTCGCACGTGCTCGAGAGGTCTAAGTTAAATGAAAGATTGTCGAGAAAAAGAAAAAAATTGAAAATTTTAATAAAAAAAATCGTATTATATTTAAATATTTGGAAACAATATATACACAAAGTAAAAAGAACAATTGCATTTAATTACACACGACAAGCACTAGCTTTCAAATAAAAAAAAAACCATTACGATGATAATCATGAGTAAAGTCATGAGGTAACTCATAAAATACACATTTAAAAAGCTGAGCTATTTTTAAAGTCGATTTAAAAGTGTTACTAACCCTCCAAAATTAATGTATACATTGGTTTCTACCTTTTATCTTTTTGTTGTTGTGTGCATAATGATTAGCTTTTAGTGTAATTTACGAGTTTCTTTTAGCAAATTTTTCTTGTACTTATACTAACACAGCGAGTACTCCCACCATTGGCGAAATGGTGAAAGTACTCGATTTGATAACAGAGGTTCCGGGTTCGATCCCCGATAGAGTTATTTTAGACGTACCATCAAACAAGTTATATGTGTTACTACGATGCAGTGTAGAAACCATAAGAGATTTTTTTTATTTCTGACAGTTTAGCGCTTGCTGATCTGATGGTAAGTGATGATACTGTCTAAGATGAAAGCACGTTAAGGCGATATACCTCATGGTTTCTACACAGTATCGTACCGGAACACAAATCTTTGTTTGGAGATGAAGGGTCGTAACTAGCTATGGCCGAAGCCTCCCACTAGTCCCGACTTAAACAAATTAAAAAATACAGTTTTATAAATTCGCCTTACCGGGGATCGAACTCATGGCCTCTGCTAGCAAAGCGAGTACTCGCACCACTGCGACAACGAAGCCATCGAAATAAAATATAAGTTGCCCTTTAGCAGTTGAGCATGCCATCCATCTTAGTCTGTATCATCACTTACCATCAGGTTTGATCACAGTCAAGCGCCAACCTATCAGCAATATAAAAACGTATACGTTACATTACTTGTTCATTGTTAAATGTATAGATGTTTCTTCTTCAAGCTAAGTTACAGATACGATGCTATATTGAAGTCGGGTTTGCCACCTGTAACTGGGGTACTAACTTTGACCGCCGATGACTTAACCGCTCATATGGGACTCTCTATAACCCAGAATCCAGAAACAGCTGATCTAAGTTTCACATATTTGGAACAAGCGAAGTATGTAAAAGCAATTCCTACGTCTTCTAACACGAATTCCTAAACACATGACATAAAAAGAATCCCTTAAACCTTATGTGTGTTTTATAATAACTAGCGCGGTTTCATCCACGTAGATGCAGATCTCGTGACAGTGGAAAGTCTACTAAGTCGGACTATAGATTCATTTTAATTAACATAAAAGTTTTATTTCACTTAGTTATTAATTACTTTTGGTCAGAGATACAAATGTGTATTCCTGAATATTCCAGAAAGAACTGTGCCAACAAATAAAAAAAGTCGTACTGGAATAGTCTACTCTGAGTATGTGTGTGTCTGTGTGTGTAATGTTACACATTACAATGTGTGTGTAATGTGTACGTTCTTTAATAAAATATTATTTAATAGGATAAGGATTAACACCGGGGTAAGAATAATGTGGCTTGATTATTGTCGACACTTTCATTAACTTTGAAATTGTAAAAAAGTAGGAGTAGGAATTTTTTGTACATTTTAATACGTTCTATAATAGTGTGGAACATTTTTTTGTTCTATCATCAATAGTTTCTACAGCGCAAGAGATGACCGATTTTTCATGAATAAGTTTTTCAAACCTTGGATTACATTAATGCACTTTTATTAGCCTTCCCTCCTTGTTTTTTTAAAGTAATGGAGCCTATGTCACTCAGTGAAAATAAAGCTTTGTAATGGTGAAACAATTTTTGAAATTGGTGCAGAAGTTTTTGTGTGAAATCATTACAAACATATATACATACATACAAAAACACAAATGTTTCCTCTTTACAAAATTAGTTTAGATTAATTAATATTTTAAAAAACTGTGTCATCCACTACAAGTTTTAAAAAAGCGAATTTCAACTTGTTTTAAGTTAGTCGTAAGTAGTTGCTTAATCGTTAAAGGGACTGAACAGCTTTTCGTCTTGCAACAGAAAGAACAAGATGTCCCTGTATGGAATCTCTCCCAAATATAATTCCATGATTTCCAGCTGCAAAGAACAAAAGAAAATCTTTCTACTTACAAAAATTCTATAAATAATTCCGAAGTTTCATTCTGAAACAATATTTATTCATAAGTCTAATCTAAAATCAATTCATTCAATTGAAATGGATGCTACGAATGAATCTTCCTTGTTTTTGGAAGATCCCAAAGAAAACTCAATCGGCTGTCTTTATTTTCCTAATCATCATTACAACATAATTTTTTATTATTTTATTATGATTAGAGCAATTTATTTACACTAGTTTAAATAATTCTTCAAATTATACAACGAGATCTCAATCAGCTTTCTTTCAATAAAACATTTAAATTTATTTAGTAACGTCTCTAGAACATCCTCTGGATGTTTGTTATAATAACCTATACCTGTTTTCATTCATTTAAAGGTAACTATAACCTGTTTGTTATAGTTACCTTTAAATGAATTGTTCATTTTATGTCGCCTACTATTATTAAAATTAGTTCAATAGCTTTGTTTTTAAATTGTCAATATTTTATGGACGTACGTGTTTTTAAATATGTACGCCGCGAAATGTCATTATTTCAACTGCAGCTAAAAATAATATATTTATTTTTAGTTATAATATCTTCGCCCGTTTCCGCCCAAACAGATCGACTAATTTTACTAATATATATTGTTCTTATTCAGGCCGGAGTGTCTGACTATTGAAGGTCCAGCAAACCGGGTGATATCCAACTTCAAATATATGCTGGAACGTCATATTATCGCTATAATGACCAATACTTTGGTTCACAACATAAACATGCTTGGAACATTAGATCGCTGTGGTAAAGATTATTAAACGTGTATAATAATATAATTTCTCATTATAGTAAGTAATTAAGAAATCAACACGCAATCCCGTTAAGATTTAATATAATTTCTTATCAGTTTGTACACTATAACATACGAAAATAACAAACAGACAGACAGACCAATTCACACTCGGATAATTTAGAAAATACTCCTACCATAAACTGATATCCGGTGCACTTCCTATTGAAAAGTAAAATTTTGTCTATCATCAGCATTCATAATGCTTACCGTTCTTTTAAAATATTTTTAATTACATTTGCTATTTAAAAAAGTATTACATTTTAATATTAAATTACTGTAGTAATTGATTCGCCTAATATATTAAATATTTTCATAAATAACTTTCACAGTTCCTCTACTTGCTCCTTATAAAGAAAGTGAAAACATGTTAAACTCACATGAAATAACGGATTCAAAAGAGGCCGGTCAAGAATCTAAGAAATCAGACGAAGCAGAGTCAGAAAAAACAAAATTAAATAACAATGATGATGAAATTTCGCAAACAACTACAAAAGAGATAAATGACGAAAATAAGGAAACTCTTGCTGGTGATGTTACCGACGAAGAGACAGACAATATAACTTTTCCAAATTTGCAAGATGAAATTATCACAAATTCAGGTCAGATTACTAACAAAGGCCTTTTTACTGAGTTACTTCCAACTGATATAGAAGGGGACATAACAGAAAAACCTGAAAAAGAAGAAAACAGTGTAGAGAATGATACCGTCCCTTCTGATAAATCAAATGATGATGACGAAAATAATAAGAATGACCTGGAAGATGAAAAAAATAAAATACTTATCGGTCACGTTACAAAAACTGCATCTAGGAAAAGGCTTTTAAAGCACAAAAGGCAAATGCGAACAAAATTACAACAAAAAGTAAAAAAAGTTTATAAATATTTGGTGAAATAAAAAGTTCGACTGCGCAATAAAGGTTTCAAAGATTTTTGTTTTCTCAATTATCAATTCATACTCTCACTATATCTTTCAGTGTAATTTAATTTTTCAATCCTTAATGTTAATTTGCTTGGATGAGTTCAAGTATATTTTCTTTTTAAACTTGGATGATACTCGATGTTTCTTTATTTTTTATATATCAACAACGTCATCTGTTGAAAGTTCAAATAAAAGGTTTAATGTTGCTATCTATGTAATGAGTTTAAGTAGTTCGTGCGAGATGGCCTCAGAATTGACTTTATGTTTATCATCTAAGTAACAACCGATAATGTTTTTACAATTTAAAATCTGCTGTTTAATTCAGTTTTCATGTAATACTTACTTTCATTAGACTTTTCCATTCCCAAAATATTTGATATACGTGAAACGCTGTGAAAATATCGTGTATCCGCTTCATTAACTTTTGTATCATTAAAACGAAAGGAAACAAGTAACTACACGATTATTACGATTTAATTAAGGATCCTATACCTAAATTTAATAATGTTTTTTCAATATTGCTATAAATTCTTGTTCTAAAAGTTAGACAGAGAAAGTTTAGAAAAAATCTACATTATCACCAGCGGGGCTTATGGCTAAAAACTAAAAAAAATCATAATAACAGTGTGTGAAACTAATGTTTAGGCTTATAACTATTGAAATTACATTTATTACTGAATTGGGTGTGTACAAAATAAAGGGGTTAGCTGAAAAGTTGTGAGGGAGTTTGTAAATTGCTGGTAGTATATATTTCTATGCTCCTACCAAATTTCAACTTTGATCCCCAACCCCACCATTCCAAAGGAATAATTGCGTTTATAACCCATTCAGGCAATAACTACTTTTAATTTAATTATAGGAAAAGGCTAAATACTCTACGTGATCAGGGGAACACTACCCTAAGCAATGTTATCGAAGCACTAAGGACAACAGTTTAGTTCGGGTAGCCCCGGAACCATGGGTGGAATCTATACTCGGGTGACGTCATCTGTTCTAAGAATTATCGAGGATTGCGGTTATGCAATTTGTGAGTCAATGTAAAGTCGAAGTAAAACTTTCATCTTTAACTACTTTGAAAGTCCTAATTTATAAGTTTATTTTAACTTATACTTCCGTATATCTTCTTTTTGTTACGTTTTTGGTAGTGATAAACCATTTGCTTTTGATCAATAATTATAATACCCCCAAGCTCAAAACCTTAAATGTACTTTTAATATTTGTAGTGTATATTTTATTGGTGTTAAATGAACAATTAAATAAAATAATTTATTTCTATAGACATATTTTAAGAATATAAATAGATTTTGACTATCTGTGGTACTGACAGTATCACAGTTGTCAACAAGTTTTTGTCAATTGTCAACTTGCAATCATCTGTCGATGTTGTGGCAGTTACCATTATCAATATGTTTCGAAACTTTGTTCATTAGTTTTAAAAATTATCAATATTTTTATGACAAACCGTATATTTAAATCACAAGTAATGTCACCAACAAGATGACAGAAGAAGATTCTATTGATATCGAGCAAGAGCTCGACAAACTCCTAACTGAAGTACAACCGAACCTTCAAGACGTTATCAAGAGAGTAAATAATCTTTAATAGTAATATTATATGCCCTTCTTAATGATACAAATGTGGGAGGTGCAATAGAATATTCTAAGTGAAGCTTATTATTGATGTTTAATGTATTTTCGTAATACAGTATCTACACAGCATCTTAGTGGTTTAAGTTTTCTATGGGGAAATTTGAGACGTTTTTGTAATATAAAACTTTTAAAAAGAGGCATTTAATATACAGATAAAGTAGATATTAATTTAAATTTTACAAAAAACAATGATTTCATTAAATTTTTATGTATTGTTTGTGTTCATTTACAGAAAGATATTTTTTTCAATCGACTTCTACTGAATCAGCTACCTGTATTCTCGTAATAATTGCACATTGATTAAGAATGACAGTGTTTATTTGTATCTCATGTGAAAATTGTTTAAGTCTTACAAGTTTGATAACTTTGATTATTTTTTAGAGTTTTACCAATGTTGCATTGCAACAAACTAAAAATGGAGAACAAATTAAGACTGACACTCTCGAAGACACCTCATACTTTTCCAAAAATACTCAGGTGTAAGTAGTTTTAAAAAAATAAACTAATATACAGTGAATTGCTGATCCACCTACTTTATTACATTAATATATAACTACTACATAAAACAGTGCTTTTGATTAGCTCTATTTATTATTTAACTATGATACATAAAATTACTCCCTTACCATAATAAACTACACTTAAGTTGTAGACAGATACTTCTTTCAGTAAGTATAAAAAACTAATTTAAATGTCTTTAATACTTTGTCTATCATGTTTTTTTATTACTAATATCACAGGTTATTTACAGGAACCTTTCTCGACTGGAACTTGTAAGGCCTCCTACATTCCATATGCAAACTGTATCATTAGACTTGAAATCAATGGCTCTCACATTACGATGTTCCCTTGGTGAAGTCAATGTCAAAGGAATTTATAGTGCATTTAATGAGAATTTATTCAACCTTATACCAGTCATGGCAGAGGGTCATCTTCTGTAAGTTTATTCTTATTAACAAACTTAAAATAACAGTTGCAATTCTTGATATCAACACACAACAAAACATATATAATGTTTAAGAATGTAATATAAATACAGCACTCAAAAAATTTTCTATTTTGATGAACAATTTTGGAATTGTGAGTTAGTTTGCTTTTTTTTCCAGCCTTAATAAATTGGTATAACAGAATAATTATTTTAGAGTATTCAGAGTATTTATTATGTCTCATACTTTAACAAATTCATAGTTGCACATGTTTGAACAGATGCAATGTGACTTTGAAGTATATTTCTCTTTTATGGTTAACCTGTTCGTTTTTTTTATTCTTAAATCAAATTTTATATATATATATGTGTTAATTAATAATATTAATCAACCAGAACATGAAAGGGCCAGTTTTTAATTCCTATTATTACTTAATTCATACTCGCCATATACATAATTTGTTTATATTTTCATGTTAATAAAATATGTTTAGTCATCCACTCCCGTTTTTTTAATACTTGGCATTTGAGGTCAATGTAGTTTTTGATTCAAATTTAATTAATAAACAATCATATTTGCAAAATCCTATACAGGTCTGTTAATTGGAAGTTCATGTAAAAGGATTAAATATTTCTTTCTGTGTAATGAATTTCACTTCATTCTGGAGGGCATAGGAATTGACTTTAAATTTTATGACAACGTATCATATTACTTGTTTTGTTATAATGTTTATTTCTCATTTAAGTTCCGAAATAGTACCTTCAAAAGAAGTTTATTAATTTTAACAGTTGTGATGTTCAGTTAAGTCTGTGAATGAGAGCATGAATTATGTCTTATTAAATATATTTAGTTCAGTTTTAATGATGGCAACTCGCTTAGGTTGTTAAGACTTTCACTTACTGAAACCACACCTCATACCCTTCACATTCGCGCGGTTGTCGCGTGCGGTTCAGTAATTATTTCGCACTAGCTAACCCAGCTAACTATTAATTATGGATTAATTTTGTATTACACTTGGAATTTCCTGCTCCTATATGTGTATATATATATCTATCTAAAAATTCCTTCTAAACATGCCCCAATTTATACGTATTATTCTCGATACGACGTTGCAGATGTAGATTTGTTCCCGTTGAAATATGGGAAAACTTGGATATAATTGTCATTCTGAACTTATTAAATTGACAGATAAATTTTTCATCGAAATCGGCCCATTTGTTTAGGAGGAATTCAGTCACATTAGAGAAAATGGGTCGACACACATTCAAAGTTTTTTACCCAATTAACCTTGAGTTAAGTGACTCTTTTCATGACCTAGATGCTCATTAATATATATATATATATAAGAAAATATGTGGTCACACTGCAGGAAAAAGGAGTTATAATAACTATTTTCCCACTGACTAAGTATGATTTTTTCCATATTTCCACGCGAATAGAAGCTTTAGAAGTAGGCTTCTATCTCTCTAAGTGGAATCCCTCTAGAGATTTCATCCAAACATATTTGAATATAAGAATTACTTTTACATTACAAACAGACACCCTTATTTATTTATATGTACATAGTGAATTAACTATTTCCTTTATGCTCTTAGGTCTTACAAATTTCGTTGGAATTTAAAGGTTGGTTAATGTATTATTTTTGAAGAAAGCATTTGTAATTATAAAATGGCAGCAGTATTTTATCACTTTATTAAACAAGTGGAACACAGACACACCAATTACGCACCCGCATTTAAACGTTGTATACAAATTATAATGCCTTAAATATAACTTGCAAATTATCATTTTGTTTTCTTACATCTGTACTCTTTGAAAGTCACATTCATGGTCTCACAAGGTCAAATAACTTTATTTATAAATAACAGTAGTGGAGAAAATTAAGTGCTCATTGAAAAAAAATTAAAATTTTCGGCCTATTTTCGAATCTTCGGTGAAAACGGCCGTATGGAAAATTTGTTGTAAATGGTAACGGCGTAAAAAGAAAGCAATTTAAGCTTGAAGTTTCTAATTTTTTGGTAATTAAAAAACATTTCATAGTAACACATATCGAGTAAAGTAGCAGCCCATTAACGTCCTAATGCTGGGCACGGGCCTCCTCACTCATACGAAAGAGGGTTATTAGAGCATAAATCCACCACGCTGCTCCACTGCGGATTTACAGGCATAGTACATAAGTGCACTCTTATAGTCCGATTGTGACGGGAATCCGACACGACCGGAGAGAGATCTGGCGCAGGACCAACGGCTTAACGTGCTCTCCGAGGCACGGGAGTGAATCTCACCGCCAACTTCCCAACTTCAGGCATATAATAAGAAAATCTTAATAGAAAACTCAATATCCATTTTTTAACACAGTCCAACATGCTAATTGTAATGAATATCGTGGAAAAACATTTTTCGATCTTAATTTTGGTGTAGGGACTTAGAAATTTATTATCCAATTTAACTTTTTTGTGGATTAGATATATTGTCCCTTTAGCTTATATTCATTAATCGATACGACCATTTTTCGCTAAGCTTTCGGTCTTTGAATAAAAATGAATAAATTCGTATTTGTTCATCGATATCTCAAAAACTAAAGGACGCACGAATAATGGTTTTGCAAATAATATGTATTATATATGTATAAACTTTCAGCATGACACTATCAAACATGACAGCAGACGTGAATGTCGGCCTAGTGCTAGAAGATGACGCCTACTCATTTGTCAACCCCGGCATAGACTTCAATCACGACGAAGTGCTTGTTAAGGTAACATACTGTTATTGTTTATACGTTTTAATAGAAATATTTGCCAACTGTTGACTAATATTAAATATAAATAAAATATTTCTTTATAATCTTCATTGTACAAAAGGTGTAAAGTTTTATATACCCGCCAACCTTTCTGGTACAAGAGAAGTTGTTGGTAGATGTAATGCACAATGATAGAAAAGTAAGATGAGAAATAAACGCAAAACAAAGTAAAAATAGATACAAACTTCAACATATAACAAACACACTATTACGTGAGATGTACCCGGGGGTGTCCTCTGCATACTTCATGATCCCGTGGAGATATGGTTAAAATTGTTATTTATCGCAATTATCAATCTAAACAATTCTCGAATCCACCTGAAGACACGTAAAATAAGTCCAGCCGTTTAGGAGTTCAATGACTTATATATACTCTTATCGTGCATCATAAATATGTAATATTAAATGTTATGTAAATTGTGTATTGCAATTAAAAATTAATAAGATAATAATAATATATATGTAATTTGTATAATATCCTTAAGGTTGTCTGGAAGAAATCGCTTCAAAGCGATAAGGCCGCCTATTGTGCGACACTAATTGATTACTTTTGTTTCCTTTTTTATGTATTTTTTCTAATGTGGTGTGATTCAATAAAGTGTTAAAATAGAATAAATAAAAAATAACTCTATTCCCTCACTCTCATAGGCCAATGGGACAAAATCCGGCTTAACGTGCTCTCCGAGGCACAGGGGTGACCCACCGCCAACTTCCCAACATCGACCAAATACAGATAATTCAAATAAAAAACTTAATATTAATTTTTGAATTCTATGGTCGCGGGACTCAAACCTAGGATTCCAATGTCTGTAATCGAACTAGCTGACAACTAGACCAATGAGATAATTGATAACGATCAAACGTTGGTTTGAAATTTTGAATAATAACTCCGGCAGCATTTCCCCATATTCCCATGGAATTGAGAACTGCACTGGAGCAGCCGGCAGCTCAGACGCTGCCGATTAACATAAAGTCGGTGTTTTTTAAAACATTAACGTCATATTATGTTTTAATTATTTACCACTCGGTGGCAAAATGTCCCGCCTGGGGTTCTTGGCGACTCATTATGACGTCGCTGATCGGCACAGACCTCTCACTGGCTAATATTATAAATGCAATGCTCACCGGTGAGCACGCCTAGAGAGCGGTTGCCTCCTTTTGCGAGACTCATCTCGCTTAAAGAGGCACGACAAAGGGAGAGGGTGAATGCCGCTGAGACACTCCGGCCGAGACGAAGAGGAGTTAGGAAACAGGAGGCGGAGGTTATTGCGAGTTCTTCCCCCTTGCGGAGTCCCACACTCCCGACCCCACATTCGGGGTGCGTAAATGCATTTCCCAGCGTGAAAGAAAAAATGTTTTAATTGTTTACAGTTATCATGGCCATCACCTCAAAGAAGCGGTGGATACGAATTCACTACTACAGAGCAACTGGCGAAGCATATAGGTATTTTATTTCAGTATTATATAACTATATCTTTTGTTACATTTTCAAATATCTGTCCTATAAATTATATCTCTTTTTTGAATTATCACTTTCTTATAAATCAGCGATGTTTGAGAAAATTTGAGGATATAATTATTACATGTGTCCAATTAAGAAAAGTAAGCAATATTATTCAAATACAACGTAAACGTAAGGATAATTTAAAATTTAAACATTGCTTATCACTAACTAAAAGTAAATTCATGTCGAACATTCAATAAAGATAACATGTAAAATAAAACTAACTTTCCATTTGCATGTGCCTCGTTATCGTAATATTAACTTTATATTCCGGGCATGTTAGTATAATATTTTGTTTATTTTTTTATTAAGTAATAAATGATGAATTGCTTACGTTGTCATAACTTTAAATAATAGCGAAGTCTCATCGTCAAACAAAACAATCTCATGATCGTCCTTAACATAGTAAGGCAGGTCGTCAATACAAATGAAGAACAAGAAAGGTCATAATGTTGAACCCGGTGGGAAACCGCTGAAACTCACGGGAGTTTTATAACAGACCCGGCAGAAAGTTTTCCATTGTAACAGATCTTATGTGTTCTATTAATTAAATAAGATAGTATACTAAATAAAGTACTAGTTTTAATAATATCACCATATTCTATACAACAATCTTACATAATCCCGGGGAAATAAAACACTGACAACTCAATCTGGAGTTTTTAATTCCAGATTGAGTTGTCAGTGTAATCCGTACTTTAATCAAAAACCTAAAAATATTTTAACAAGCCGATTTGAAGGTCACTCACATACACAAGTATAAAAGAATAATACATTACATATAGACTTCCCGATTCTGTGAAATATGGAAAATTTATTTATTTATCTGATCGAATAGTTAATCTAAACCATAATTAAAATCACTTTTAAATAACCAAAAAAAATCGGGTCACTTCAGTCGTATTCACGATCCTACTTATAAACGTTTTGTCAAATAGTTTAGGCCATCTTTTAGTTTTTTTTAATAATAATAATTTATTTATTTATCCAAATCTACATAGTTTAGAAACATACATTTTGTTATGTAAGCTCTGTAGCTGAAACCTGTATTCCAGCCTAATTAATATAAATTTGTTATGATCTCCCAGTGATATGTGTTTTTTATCCAAAGAACAATTATTTCAGATGATCTACCTCTCACAGCATCAATATCATTGTCACTATTTGCGTTATTACGACAAAAACTACAAAGGCACCTGAGCCAAGTACTGCAGCAAGCCACCAGCGTCTCTGACGTCATGTGTTGCAACCCCAGCATGCTGGAAGCATATAGGTAGACTTTTTTCAATTCCTAATATTATAGACGCTCAAAATAAAGTATTTATATTTTAATCTTCTTTTAGAAAGAAAGAAAACTTTATTCGGTGCATAATGTGTGGTACAATTATTTATAGTAATATACCAATATATTACACAAATACACATTATATCTATATTACACATTGCATCAGGCCTCATTCCCATAGGGGTAGGCAGAGACAACTTCCTTCCACTTGCCACAATCCTTGCATATCTCCTTCGCTTCTTTCATTCTCATTAAACCTTTCATACAAGTTCGTCGGTTTAGAGTACTCTTGACCTGACCCTTATTTAAAATGTCCTGGATTTGAATTACGAACGTTCGCCTTGGTCTGCCCCTTACAACTTTCGCATTCACTTTTGAGTCATAAATTCTTTTTGTCAGCCTCCTTTCATTGATGCCCAAACCATCTAAGAATACCTTTCTCAATACGCCACAACGTTCTCTTATCACATTATTTCTTACTCTGTCACTCAGTTTCAATCCACTCATACTTCTTAACGCTCTCATCTCTACCGCATTTATTTTATTTATGTGATTCTTCTGCCATACCCAACTTTCACTACCATACATAAGTGTTGGCACCAACACTCCTGCATGCACAGACAGTCTGGCCCTTTGAGACACCATCTGGTTATTCATAAAGGCGTGCAGAGCACCATCATTATATACATTAATAAAATATATTAGTATAGACGTTGCACAACACAACCCGAAAAGGCAGAGCAGGTCGGTATTGCCGTGTGCCATAAACCTGACAAACGGTGCCGATTTTCAGCTGCAGTCCTAGAGCCAACTCTAACGTCACGGACAAGTCATCAGCTGACTACGAACACTTTAAAATTAATCTTAATACAAAACTCTTAACTGCTTCAACTATGAATACTACTAACATAATATTATTACAGCATTGAATGCGATAGAATAGCCAAATACAAAATAAAATAAGAATTAAAAAATTATTAATTAAAGAAGTATAAATTATATGAATATACATATTATGACATATTAACATATTAAATCCGCGCATTAATATTTAGTATATTAATAAATAGTGCTCATATTTAACTCTAAAACTATTCCCTGAGACTAAACTATGTATATATACTTCTGGACACATCTATTGGCCCACCTCGCATTTTCAGCTTCGTTTGGTCCTAGCTAAAATTTTATATTAGGTCGAGCAAAAAGTTTTTATGCAGTTTTGAACCTGGCACATTCATAATTTCATTCAATAGTCTTTTTTTGAATTTCGAACACAGAATTTAAAGAAACAAAAGACAATTTGGAGCCTGTTCGTTGTTAACAAACAATCGAATACTAAAAAAAACTTGATTTTATTGGTTTACTCGGATTTAATTCTTGAAAGTGTGATTTTTCTCATTGGTTTTGCAACAAACATTACTTATTCTTACCATTAAGGTAAGGTTCTATCAATAATCAATGGATACTTCGCCTGAAGTCGCCGCCCAAGCTGTGGCACTTATCCAGGCGGGACACAGCCAACGAAATGTGAGTGTTCAACTTAATTTAAGTCGATCTGCGGTCCGAAATGTTTATTCGCGGTACCTAGAGACTGGCGGCTTTGTTCGTCGCCAAGGAAGGCCACGATCTCGGGTCACAACTGAAAGGCAGGATCGATTCATCGTGACGACCAGCTTGAGAAATCGTCACCTTACCTCCATTGAGATACAAAACCAACTTCGCGACTTCCACGGAGTATCTGTGAGCGCTCGAACAGTTCGGAGAAGGTTAAAAGAACGCGATATGGTACCACACAAGCCAGCTAATGGCCCCAAACTAACGCGAGCCCATCGAACAGCGCGCCTTCATTTCGCGCGCACTCATTTAAATTGGACTCAGCAGCATTGGAGCCGTGTACTCTTTTCTGATGAGTCTAAAATTGTGTTACATGGCAATGATGGAAGGAAGAAGGTCTACCGACGTAAGGGGGAGCGTTTTGCACAATGCTGCTTTGAAGAGAGGGTTGCTTATGGCGGTGGCTCATGGACTGTCTGGGGCGGTATATCCGCGAGCGGTAAAACTCAACTTGAGATTGTTACGGGACCACGGCTGCCAACATTAAATGCTGAAAGGTACATTCGTGAGTGCTTAGAACCTCACGTGATGCCATACGCGGACTATGTGGGCCCAAATTTCCTTTTTATGCATGATAATGCAAGAGCCCATACGGCCGGCATCGTCAGGGAATATCTTCGGGGTGTGAACATCACAGTTATGGACTGGCCAGCCAGAAGCCCAGACATGAACCCCATTGAGCACATGTGGGACGAGCTAAAAAGACTTGTTAGGGCTCGTCAGCCAGTTGCCCAGACGATGCAGGAGTTGAAAACTGCCATAGAAGAGGAATGGGAGATGATCCCCCAAAATTTCATAGAGCGGTTGATACACTCTATGTCTGATCGTATGAGAGCTGTGGTAGAAGCCTATGGAGGCAACACGCGTTATTAAATGAAACCTTTATTAAATTGAACCTGTTTTTTATTCAATAATCAAGGCGCATACCCGACTCGTTAGGCGTATCTATATGTCGTGTGGTATTCTGAATTCAAATTTAAAACATTACGATCGAAAAAGATGGTAAAAAGTACCAGGTTTAAAATTGCATCAATAGTTTTTGTTCAATCTAGCAATCATATTTCGGTAGGGGCCATCGAAACCTAAACTCTAAAGTGGGCCAATAGATGTGTCCAGAAGAGTATATATGTCGGAGAATAAGAGAGAGAACAAGAAGCATAGCATAGGGTTCCCCGCCAACATCGTCATTAGTGGGTTCCATAATTCAATTTCCAAACTGTGGGCTTTGGTGGGTAACGTTGGTGCAATCAAACGTTTTATTAATTAACTCAGATTATATTGTCCAATCACTTAATGTTCCCGATATCAATTTGCACAAACACATCAACAATAATAGTTAGGAACGCGACAGTTTCATAGGTCAATTCCTTCCTTCTCTGTTTTCACTTAACGTTTAATTATCTGTTGTAGCTCAATGGTGGAGCAGTTGGCACGGAATGGTAACAGGGTAGTGGATATGGTGCTCATCAATATGAGAAGAACACTGCTACAGACATGCCGAGAAGTTCTCGAAATACCCCCACTCCACGCTACTTTCATGCATAAGGTAATACATTTTATATTACCCCAATGGTCTAGTGGTAAGTTTGATTGGCTACAGATCATGCAGTGCCGCATGATACTGATTAGCAATTTATATGTAGACATATACATACACACATGTATACAAACACAACCTTTTGTGTTATTCTTCTTCTACAGATTTAATTTGATGTAAATATATAAAATATTTTTTCATTTTACTTGTATCCTATAAAATACCTAACTACATACAGTATGTAATAAACTGATTTAAGGACTGATGTTTTTCAGCAATTTATCTTGTAATTTTATATTATAGTGCTTATATATTATAGTATTTACTTGTATTTTTTTGATTCTAAAGGGTTTTTATTTCTTTTAATGTGTGCGTGTGTGTGTGTGTGTGTGTGTGTGTGTGTGTGTGTGTGTGTGTGTGTGTATCGTGTGTGTGTGTGTGTGTGTGTGTGTTAGTATAAGTAATTAAATAATAACTATTTTTAAACGTATAGATTTTTATGTACATATCTGTATTATGGCCCACTTTCTACTGTTCCTTAACTTATACATAAAAATTATAATAATTTTTGTCATCTCTTCTTTTGCTGAAATCCATGTAGTAATATTTTATATTATAAGTAATATTTATTAACTTTTCCACAATAATATTTCAGATAGGATCAATATCTTTCATTGGCAAATTGGAAACTGACACCGGATGGATTAAAAACTTGGCTACTGTCAATAGGATCAATGACGTCAGTGTCACACGACCTGATCCCTTGAAGACGAGCTTCCACGTCACATTGAGGATAAAGGATTTACAGGTTCGTGAAGCTTAATATATTTATTAAAATATATTTATTAAAATCTTTTTTTTATGTTAAATAATTGATACCTTTTCTGTAAATATTGTATAGAGATTCTGCTTAATTTATTGAATGAACCATCGAATGCAAGATATTTAATAGAGAAATTGTTGTGGCTACAACTGTGGTGAAAGATTCCCTTACATGGTATATACAAGAAGAAGAATATATTCGCTTTTTGAAGTGAAACTTCTTTAGACGCAAGGGGGTTAAATTTTTACGGATTACGGACGAATTTGCGCTGCGTATCATATCTTAATTCGTTTGAGTTTTCAATAAATTATTTGTATTTATTTTCGTCATTTTTAATATTTTAATGACAATTACATTCCTGACATATCTTTCCTTTTCCCTCCCTCTAACAAGACTTAAAAAATTTGTTTTTCAAAAAAGCTTCGCTTCTGACGTGTATTTTGTACGCACGCACTTTTAATTTTGTGTTTCTCTTTTACTATTTGTTAGTGATGTCTTAAGAAAAATTTATTGTCATTTACTGATAGATCGGCTATGACGAGTACCGCATTAAAGCAATGGGGGTATCTTGTACGGGAAGAGTTGAAGCCTCCTTCACCAACAACGCCATACATATGGCCATCAGCGTGGGACTCACCCGGTGGGAGCCCTACGCTCAGTTAGACGACCTGCGTGTACAATATATGGAGTAAGTGAAAATTACTTTAACCTAGATGGCCCGAAGCGGGGGATCCAAAGTCCCCCTTGTTTTAGTTTAATATCTTGGGTATTAAAAAGAGATAATTTCTTCATATTTTTTGTAGTTACAAAAAAAGTATAAAGAATCCTTTTTTCGTTTTTTTTTATCGAAAGCGCAAATCTTTTAAAAATATTGTTTTTGATGTTGCTTTGATTGCAATATTTTTGAAAGCCCAAATAAGTGATACGCAGCATCTACATACTTATTATTAGCACATTTCGTTTGAGTCTGCTTGTGACATGGTATTTCTCTCACTCCAACAAACGCGGTACCGCAGTAATGAAAGAGCGAGACAAATGCATGACACTATTTTCGTTTTCAATGTTCTGTACGGTCGGGGAAGTGCAACAGTATAAACGTGATATTCCGATGACTGTTTCAGAGTTCCATACAAATGAACTGGGGTCTTTTGTTTACCCCAGTTCGGATCACGCGTAGTTTTTTATACTTAGAGCCGGAAAGATTAATATGGCTGGCATTAGTAGTGAAGTCTTAAGTGGATGCAGACAAGTCATTGATAGATGATAAATGTAAAATTTTGTACGTTTGTCATTCAGTCACATATAACCTATTTAGGTGTAATTGGTTAGTATGTTCGGCCAGTCATGTGGGCCTGTGTTCTGGTGGAAATCCCGGATCGGGTCAATTCAAAAATCGGTATTGTTTTCTCAATATTTGCCCAAAGTTGGGAAGTTGGCGAGATCAACCCCCGTGCCTCGGAGAGCACATTAAGCCATCGGTCCTGCGCCTGATCTCTCTCGGGCCGTGTCGGATTTCCGTCACATCGGCCTATGAGAGTGAAGCAATTGAGAGTGCACATTTATGTTTTACGTTAGGTTTCGAATTTTTACTTACTATATTTTCATAACAATATCATAATGATTTCTTCCAAACATATTATTTATATTTCTTTAAAGAACAAATCAATTTTTAAAGTTTATATATTATGTATGGGGACATGGCCTAAAATAGGTTTGGAAACACTGATTTAAAGTTAAATATTGTATTATAGCAACAACCGTCTTAGTTTTACTGTTATGCTAACGTTATACATTTTTTATTACAGCGGTATGGACCTTCATGTAAGTGGTTTGGGTCCCCTTAGTGGCCTGACGAGTCTAGTACGAGCCTGGACTCGAGGGGCCAGTGTAGCTCATGCAGCACCCATATTGGCCTCACAGCTACAACACGAACTACACACTGCATTATCAGAACTGCAACTATGGGAACTACTACATGGAAAACAGTAACTATGAAAGAGAATGAGATTTGACAAAAACAAAAGGGATAAAATAACAGATCACATCGAAGTTTTATAAGAAAACTGTTTTCTAAATAGAAAGCCAAAAGCACGTCGACAGTATCCGAATTAATGCGAGTGCGTGTGACGTCACAATGTTAATTTCTTTTTTACAGTAGTGCAGAGGTATTACTATGTTTGGAATGAAATCTTGCTATTTTATTTGTTAATATACAACATTGTGACGTCACAAACATGGCAACCAATTGTTATAGTCACTTGAATTTATTTGACATTTTATCGAATCATAATTAATTAAAATACTTTTAAAATACAATACACAAAAACTCGTCATTTTTATTCTATAAACCAATTGTACAATATTATTACACCACTGCATTGGATGAATCTTGTATATATTTTTGAAGTGAAACTTCTTTAGCCGCGTAAGGGTAAATTTTTAACGGATGAAACGCCTGATTAGCGTCACCACGATTTGCAGCGTTTTTATGCTAACTCGTTTGAAAGTTAGGTAGTTTTAATGTTTACAAATAACATGTGGCATTTTAATAATTTGCCACTCGTCATTTCATAATTGAATATACTGTTTTTCATAAAATATGTACATATTTAATAAATTCTCTTTTCTGATTCAAAATTTAATTAATAATAATCGACACTTTTTTCCGCCCTCTAAGTCTCAGATATGTAAAGTTTTAGATTTGTATAAATATAAAAAAGACTTTAAAATTAGTTTGCCAAAGAATTTTCGCTTCTGACATGTGTACTTTGTACGCAGGCACTTTTAATTTTTTAAATACCTCGCATACCTAAATGTTTCGTGACAAATTTTATTCATGGGAAAAGTCTTATAACAATACCATTTGGGGACCTAAAGTTGTCTCACTGCTCATCAAACAAAAATCAAACAATTCTTTTCTAAATAATTTGCAAAATAAGTCTACAATAAAAAAATACTATTCAATTATGATATTAAAATGTACTATGATATTTTTATATTATTATACATATAAAAATGTTAACGAATTTATGAAGTGTTTTTTGTATCATGGAATATTGATATTACATTTAATTTAGTGTAAATGTATTATTTTAATTTATTACTAAGCAATTCTATGCAAGAGCAATAATTATTTTAAAGGTTAAAATATGCTAACATGTCTTCTCATATTGTGGATTAAAATGAAATTGAGGTTAGTGAGAGCGAAAAAAATGTCCTGTGGATTTATAATTGTATTTTTGTATTGAAATCCTTATTGTGTATCCATTTGTCTATTTAAAAGCATTGTAACGGTTGTGCCTTTACTTTCGAGACTGTTGTATTTGTATGTTACTATACAATTTGTTAATAAAGTCAGTAATCACTGTTGAATTTGTATTTTTTTATTATTAACCAATACTCCTGTAACGACTAAATGAACCTATAAAAGTCAAAAGCGAATTTTACCGAAATCTAAAGTAATAGTATAAAGAGGAAACATTTGTATTTTTGTTTGTAACGTTTTCACACAAAAACTACTGGACCGATTTCCAATTTTTTCTCCTTATTTTTGGGGTTTCTCTGAACGACATAGGCTATATTACATTTAAAAAAAATAGGCATCCTGAATAAAAATGCATTAATGTAACCCAAGGTGTGCAAAAATTGGTCATAAAATTCGGCGTATGCTGGGAAAACTATTGATGATAGAACAAAAAAACGTTCTACAATATTGTAGAACGTATTATTATCTATAAAAAAGTCTGTGTTACCATATGTCCAACTACTGTAGTTATGCCACTATAACTACTTTTTTATTTTCAAAGTGAATAAAAGTGCCGACAATAATCAAAACATATTATTCATACCTCTGTATTAATACTTATTCTATTAAATTATATTTTATTAGAGACTGTTTCTGTACATGTAACATAGTTTTTAAATTATTAAAATCGGACATTCCATTCAAGAGATATTACGATATTAAAAATCTCAATCTAAAGAAAATGTATCCCGAGTTCTGAGATAATAAACTATTACTTTTATACATACATCACACAGCATACAGCATCACGCCTCATAACCATAGGGGTAGGCAGAGACAAGATCCTTCCACTTGCCACGATCCTTGCATATCTCCTTCGCTTCTTTCATTCTCATTAAACCTTTCATACAAGTTCGTCGGTTTAGAGTACTCTTGACCTGGCCGTTATTTAAAATGTCCTGGATTTGATCCAGGAACGTTCGCTTTAATCTTTCCCTTCCAACTCTCTACATGCCCAAACCATCTAAGCATACCTTTCTCAATTTTAGTCACTACATCTTCTTTTAAAACACGACGTTCTCTTATCACACTATTTCTTACTCTGTCACTCAGTTTTAATCCACTCATACTTCTCAACGCTCTCATCTTTACCGCATGTATTTTACTTATGTAATTCTTCTGCGATACCCAACTTTCACTACCATACATTAGTGGTGACACCAACACTCCTGCATGCACAGCCAGTCTAGCCTTTGAGACACCATCTGGCTATTCATAAAGGCGCGCAGGGCACAATGGTGCCCTGGTTAATGTACCATATTCCCTGCATTCACTCTCCTTTCAATCACTTTCACGTGTTCCATCTTTTGTAAATGTTGATCCCAAGTATACAAATTCTTTCACCTCTTCCACTTGTTCCCCACCTATCAAAATATTGCCATTCATCATAGATTCACCTCTTTCAAAAAGCATAACTTTCGTTTTGCTTACATTGACTTTCATTCCTTTCCCTTTCAAAGCTTTATTCATAATATTTACCATCTCCTGTAGCTCATTAGTGCACGACGCAAGTATTATTTGTTCATCAGCGTAAATCGATTAATTAATTTTATATTATAATCAAGCTAAAACTTACTGGACCCATTAAAAAAAAACTTTCCTTACCTGTAGAGTATTTTTAAATTGGCTCATGTCGGCTCATTCTACGTAAATGATATTACGAATTTAAAAATATATTAGTTATATAAATCATTATTACTTCAATATTAAGTGACTCGCGTAGTTCACAATCCCGTATCCATTTGGGGAAATCGGTTCCTAGTGAACATCTGCGCCGCGAAAATATAAAAATCACATTAACTGCTAGCGGGGTGTATAATGTTGAAGATCTCATTTTGATGTGAATGATATTAAAACTCATCATTTTTGAAGTGAATACGTCTTTAAAATCGGTTCCGTTTGTTGTTGAAGCTACATATCTATCACTCCATCCGAAATTCATTTACACCACTGGATAGCTCACGGATCGAAGAATTTATTACACTAAATAAGGACACAACTTGCGCGGCGGAGAGGGCTGCCCTGCTATTTTGAAGCCGTTACCCGTTCCGAAACATATTCACGCACAATAAACGGCCGTGGCCATAACACAGCCACCCCCTGTTTTTTATTACGGACAGGACAGCACTGGACTGTGATATATTCTAAGACGAAAGCGCGTAAAACTGGTAAGAGATAATATCTCTTAAGGTTTCTACATAATATCTTACCGTAACTGAAATTCATTAATTCGCGGCACGTCATTGCTGTTGGAGTGGTAGTTAACAGCGCCGAAGCCTCCCAATCCAGACCCAGACAAGTTAGAAAATACTATTTCCTGTATTAGCTCTGTCGGGAATAGAAGCCAGGACTTTTGCTGAGGAAAAGAATACTCCATACCATTGACCCTACGATACGATAGACCTACTGTTCTTGGCGATGTAATACGAGCAGTTCTCCATCCCGTGGAAATATGGGGAAATCAAACCATTCTCGAATACACTCAAAAAAAAAAAATCAAAAGTAATTTAGATGTTTTGTTACTTTTTCACGCACAGAAGAAGTAACTGTATATAGATAATACTGGCTAAATTCCGCGAATTCGTCTGCGTGGAATGTTTTTTATGGTAGCATTTTCATTAATTTAGGCAAATTAGTTTTCAAATAAGAAACATATCCGCCCTGCCCTTTAAGTGAGGAATTTCTTAAAATTAACCTTTAATAGATTCTATCATGTCAAATATCTATATTCTGGCCAAATTTTACATACCATAAAAGGCATAGTTTGTAAATGAGAAGTTTGAAATTGTTTAAATGTGAAAATTTGACTTTTTTTTGTTAACACCCCCGAAACCACCCTTGCGGGTGTAATTTCGCAAGATCCGTTCTTAGTTGACATCTACTCGTCAAAAGGAATAATCCTACCAAATTTCAAGTCTCTACGGCTTATGGTTCCAGAGATATCGTGATGAGTAAATAGATACCTGGATATCTCTTTTATATATAGAATAAATTATAAATGAAAGTTGTATTCTTTATTACTGGCCAAAATATTCCAAGATCTTTAAAATCTGCAATCCTTTGAGTATTTGACAGTGACATTTATATTATAATAATGTACTTTGCAATATTGAATTTGTGATGTTTTATATCTAAAAACTTTGGTAGATGCTTATTTACGTATTTTCTAATGAAGTTGTTAACCTAACAGAGATTTTGGATTTTGCAAAGATAATTGTAATTATATATACTTCTTTTTCTTTAACATATGAGAAATAATTTCGCTACATGATTAAGGAAATATTAAAAAATTGCAGGTTATCCAAAATAGGAAAACATGGGCTTGATACAGTCTGTTTTTTGCTCCATGATCTTTTGCGTTGAAAGGTAAATCTATGTTTTACTATTAGTTACCTAAATTACCTTTGATAATGTCTATCCTTTTTAAATAAAGAAAATACAGTCTCCTTCCTATACCATGTAGCCAATCGAACCCGGGACTATAAAGAAGCAAGTACTATAAAGAATATTTAAAGGGCTGTCTAGTTTAGTGAGGTATAACAGTTTATTTATTACAATTAGTATCCCTAACCAAAAATAGTGGCCTTGAAAAATGAGCATATTATATACTTAATATTGAAGAATTCTCCTTGCTACTAGATTTGTTATATGGAAACGTTAGTATTAATTAAAAATTCTGTTTGACCGTATCGCAGAATATCGAGTACAAACCGACACAAATACATACTCTTTTATATAAGTAAGTATTGAGCAAATATTAGTAGTATAAAGCTCACATTTATTTTCGCACTACCCGTATAATTGTATACCTCAAGTACTTTTTTGTTGTTGTTGGGAAATGCTTTTACGCACGGTGGCAGGTGTACACAGCTTCATTCAGGAGTGTAAGACTGACAGTTAATTAGAATTCTCACTTCGACCCAGCGGAACCCTTTGCATCCAAGTGGTGGACGCCAGATGTTCGCTGACTCATTCAACTCTGGTACCCCGGATGAATCTCTCACAACGGTTCAAGAATGGGAAGCAGGCGGGTCAGAATTGCGCAGTCTGACAACCCCGTTTCGACTGCTCTCTCCATTTGCCTCTCTAATGTCTCTTTCTGCAAGATAACGACCACACAGAAGGAGGGAACTGCCCTCCAGACTGATTACTGTCGAGTATTAGCACCAACTATGCTTAACAGAGAAGGTCATTCCTAACCAACGAAACCAAGATGTAACGCTGGAAGCCCCAGTTTTGTGTAAAAAAATAAATTTTCAGATACTTCAGTTTCATTTCTTTGTAAATATAAGACATAAGGTGATAAGCAGCCCATTAACGTCCCATTGCTAACCATAGCAGCATCTCCTCACTTATAAGAGAGAGGGGTTTTAGAAACATACATAGCATCACGCCTCATTCCCATAGGGGTAGGTAGAGACAACTTTCTTCCACTTATCACGATCCTTGCAGATCTCCTTCGCTTCTTCCATTCTCATTAAATCTTTCATACCAGTTCGTCAGTTTAGAGTACTCTTGACTTGGGCCTTATTTAAAATGTCCTGGATTTGATCCTGGAACGTTCGCCTTAGTCTTCCTCTTCCAATTTTCCCATTCATTCTTGATTCATTAATCCTTTTTGTTAGTCTCCTTTCATTTATTCTCTCTACGTACCCAAACCACCTAAGAATACCTTTCTCAATTTTAGTCACTACATCTTCTTTTGTACCGCGACGTTCTCTTACATAAGTGTTGGCAACACTCCTTTATGCATAGCCAGTCTGGCCCTTTGATATACCATCTGGCTTTTCATAAAAGCGTGCACTCATCTTTCAATATCACTTTCACGTGTTCCATCTTTTGTAAATGTAAGGGTTTTAGGTGATAGTACATAAGTGCACTATTCTTTCACTCTCATATTCCGATGCGACGGCATTCCGACACGACCGGAGAGAGATCAGGCGCAAATATTACATATAGTTAAAATAAAATAATGTTTTAATTGATATAGAGTACTGACATGGACGTGCTGTGCATTCGTGCTGATGTTGTTGATGTTTACAATCATCGTTCTCATGGTGTATGGAATATCAGTCGGATATCATTATGCCCAAAAAGAACTCGCAGCTTTTGCAGGTACTTTAATGTCTACAAACATAACGTGATTAGCTATTTTATACGTTTACATATCGGTTATTTTCCAAAAGCCA
Organism: Elymnias hypermnestra; assembly: GCA_015832385.1. NCBI lineage: Eukaryota > Metazoa > Arthropoda > Insecta > Lepidoptera > Nymphalidae > Elymnias > Elymnias hypermnestra. Next base: position 257,145 of record JACTOM010000034.1, on the reverse strand, counting down.
TCATATTACTGACGGTAAAAAGGTAAGGGTCAAAAATATAGCGAAATTTTTAACGATTTTTCAAATGACTGTAAAAATGGTCGTATCGGAGTTATATAAAAAGCAATTTCAACCTTGTATTTTCTTATTCATCTTGCAATTTTGTTTATATTATGCAATCAAACGTGTATTTCAATAAGACATTAAATATTACTAAAAATTGCGCTATCCAATGATAATCTCTGATAAATTAAAAGTTCCGAGACAAAGTTTATGAATAACATTGTTTTTATTTTAAATGTATTTCAATCGATTATACACTTAAAATCAAAGTATGTAAAGATTGAATTAAATTGTATTTTTAAACCTGTCAGGAATAAAGCACACCTGGTGGTAAATGATAATAGAATCTAAGATGGCAGCGCGGTAATCTATTGAGAGGCAATTTACCTCTTATGATTTCTGCACAGATTTCTATTTCAGTCATCGCTGTGGTTGGTGTTTGTACTATTGGTATTCATTCCGCTAACCTTGGTATCGGATTCGATTCCTGGCTTGTATAATAAATTATATTGTCTCATTCTTAGTACAAGGTTCCCCTTATCAGCCTAGCCTGTTTTTTCGTCGTATATTACACCGTTATTAATACATTTTTTACCATTTCTAACAGTGTCCTCCAGATCGACGACAGAACCAACAGTTTTAAGACGGTCCGGTGGAGAAAGTGGACCGGTCGTTCGACTGGTTGCTGTCAATCGATCAGAAGTGGAATCCGCCCCTGATCCTATTCTGGGTAATAAGTGATTTATATTTTGCGGATTTTACATCAATAATCCATATCTACATCGGCTACTGACTTGTGGTCTGGGGATCGAGTCGCGGATCGTGCGAATTCAAAAATCAATATTGAGTTTTCTATTAAGATGGAATGTATGAAGATGGAAGTAAGCAGTTTGCTCCACCCCCGTGCCTCGGAGAGCACGTTAAGCAGACGGCCCTGCACCCGATCCCTCTCCAGTGTTGTAGAATTGCCGTCACACAGCACTATGAGAGTGAAGAAATAGAGAGTGCACTTGTGTACTATGTCTGCCAACCCGAAGTGGAGCAGCGTGGTGGGTCTATGATCTCAAAACTCTCTCTCCTATAAGTGACGAGGGTTGTACCCAGCAGTGGAACGTTAATGGGCTGCTATTTACTTTTACTAAAATAATTGTATTATTTCAATCAATTTATCTAAACTTATATTATAAAGAGAAAGACATTTATGTAAGATGTTTGTAACGTTTTCACACAAAAACTACTGGACCGATTTCAATATTTTTTTCACCATTAGAAAGCTGCAATTTCACTGAGCGACATAAGCTGTATTACTTTCTCAAAAAAAATAGGAATCCCGAATAGAAATACATTAATGGTGGTGTTACAATAATCTATCATCGCGTGCTCTACAATATTATAGAGCGTATTATCTAATACCATATGTCCAATATAACTACTTTTGCATTTTCAATGTGACTAAAAATGCCGACAACAATCAAATTATTCACACCTCTGTATTAATCCTTATCCTATTAAATGATATTTAATTTAAGATCGCTTCAATACTTGTATAATACTTTTGAAATCACTAAAATCGGACATTCCATTCAATAGATATAACGATATTAAAAATGTCAATCTAAAGAAAATAATGAAACCAAGTCGAACTCCAGAGTATCAAATGTTGTGTAAAGGGAAGTTCTGATACAATAAAGTATTACAAATAATTCTCTTTTTTTATGTTACAGAAGAAAGTTGTGCATTTTGAATTTTTATTTTTCTTGTAAACAATTTATAAATCAAGCTAAAAATTACTGGACCGATTTAAAAAAATCTTTCAATATCTATCTATCTTCCTTTCTCTAATCTCTACACTATCTGTATACCAAATTTCATTTAAATCGGTTCAGCAGTTTATTAGACAGACAGAATTAATTTCGCATTTATAATATTAGTAAGTATTACCCAATATGCAAGGGTGATCGTATTGTGGTCCAAAGAGTCAGGGCCCTTGCCAACAGGGTCTTGATTCAAGCTTGGAAGGGGGATCTCGAGTCTCCAAGTGCGGGTGTTATCACAGTCGAGGCGATTCGTCGTCAATGGCTAGCTAGGCGGCACGGAGCACTTACCTTTAGGCTGGTGCAAGTACTGACAGGTGTAGTGCGCCTGTCGATACGGCGGCTCACACTGTGGCAGAATGTCCGGCTTGGGGACGTCTCTCCCTGCCAAGTATAGTGGGTGCCATGCTTGACAGTGAGATAGGATGGACTGCAGTTGCCTCTTTCTGCGAAGCCGTCATTTCTCTGAAGGAGGCAATGGAGTGAGTACGAGAAGCTGCAGGAGATGCTGCTCTCCTTCGGAGGAGGAGGCTGGGCGGCTGGAGGCGTCTTTAGGAACGCCTCATGTCTCCTTGAACATACTCAGTCGGTTTCATCCGGTAGTGTCAGGGTGAATGCGCAAGGGAGCCTCTGACTCTCCCAATTCAGGACAAGGAGAGTGTTGCTGGGTTTTGGTGGGTATTCTGGCCTTGCCAGCGAGTCCCACACTCCCTGCCACGTGGCAGGGGTGCGCAAATATATTTCCTAGCGGAAAAAATGGGTGATCTTATTGCTTTAAGCAATCTCCACCAACCCTTGACAAAACTAAAATTAAATTTGATTAAAATAAGTGGGTACTCATATCTCTTGTGTATATACACAGGAGATATGAGATACAGTATTTTAGTACATACAAGTAAAAAGTAACATACGTATAAGACGTTTTACAATATAATTCCTATTTTCATTCTAACAGAGCTCTACCAAACGAAACGACCAGGGGAACATGTTTACTTGGATCGAGCCAAAACACCAGTCGTTGTGCTTGAGACAGAAAGGTTTGAACTTTATGAATATTATGTCTATTTAAATTAAAAGTAATAATAAATTTAAGGCATAATTTCTTTTAATTGGCAAGAAATGTATTTTATTCTGGAACGGATATACTTGTCCATTATTTGCTATGTTCGACTCGACGAATTAGTATTGATTTGGACATGATTTGAAAATGAGAAAAAAAATTCACTTCAAACGTTTGGGAACCTCTGCTCTATAGTATGAATGGCTATAGGCATGTCACGTGATGAAATAAACAAAGTATTCCTTTGATGTAACGTTATCTTACATAGAATGTTATCTTGGCTAGGGGAGCTGAAATGTAAATGTATGTACCTGCAGCCGCATCTACCCTCGAAAATATCTATCTAGCAAGACTTATTATTTATGTATTTTAGCTCTGTTAAATCCAATGTTCTTAATTTCGAATTATTTCAGGCCACCGAGAGAACCGGAATTGTCACCCCATGAAAGAGAATTGACGCGCAGATTGATTGGCAGATTTCGTCGATCGAGGAACATAACCACTTCATCTATACCATTTTTACGACCCCTAAATAGTACAGAACCGCCTATATTGAAAACTTAGTAAAATTCATTTTATTTCAAAATTTTTGTCACAGTTTCTCTTCTTTACGGCTGCGTAACATTGTACAGCTATGTTACGGTGAAAAATGACCCTGTGAAGATGCGAAATTGTTTTGCTTTGAAGCCATATTCCGCAAGACGAATAAAACTATTTTTATAGTAAAGATAAATTCCAATAAAGCCTTTAAAGCTATCCCGATTTATTTCCAAAAGATAGTCTTTATTATTTCAAGAGTTCTCTACGCTGCCATGCGATGTCATTTATCGTCGCGTTTAAAATTATGTGAGATTTAAAATATTACAAATATACTGTAATAAAAGTTATTATCCCAGAAAAAAGTGTTTTGTTTTCATCTCTTTCGCGCGGCAACGCAAAGGATGCCACCGTCCGTGTAGCGGTTAAATGGACTATGGAATCTAGAAGGAGGTGTCCGCGTAAGACATGATATTAAAGAAAGAGCAAAGTCATCGCGTGCGAGTATCTGAAGTGTCGGGCTCTCCTGCTACTTCTAGAAGTAGGGCTGTACAAAGCATAGACGATCGGGAGTGCTTTGTGATCGTGTGGGATCGTAAATCACTTGCGTTTGTCTTCTAGATGACACGCGGGAGAGTTGAGCTATCTTCTACACGGTTGACAAAACGCACCTTATCGCGGCGGATGCGTAAACGAGTACGTACACGCGACAGGAAAAAAGGGTGGGTAGGTAGAAAAAAACATTTCGCAGTACCATCAAAATGTAACACAAAATGCAGCCTAAATGTGGCGTCACCGCTCGTAATTAAAAGTGCGTGCGTACAAATTACACACGTCAGAAGTGACACTTCTTCTAATTTTAAGGTTTTGTTTATATTTATACAAATCTAAAACTTTAGATTTCCAAGACTTAGACGGAGGGAAAAAGCATGATATGTCAGGAATTTAATTGTCTTTAACCTATTAAAAGTGTCGAAAAGTAATACAAATAATTTATTAAAATCTCAAATGACGAATTGTTAAATAAAAATGCCATGGTGTTATTTGTCAATATAAGAAATTATTGATTTTGAATTAAATATTTAGTATTTATGAAATATTTTTATTTTATATTTTATGAAAAATAGTATATAAATTATAAAATGAAGAGGTAAATGAAAATGCCACATGTTATTTGTAAATATTAAAACTACCTAACCTCTAAACGAATTAGCATAAAAAACACTACTCATCTTCATGACACTAATCACGCGTTTCATCCGTAAAAATGTTACCCTCATGCACCTAAAGAAGTTTCAATTCAATAAAATTTGTCTTATTCGACAGCGCAGAGGTGCGAATTCTCGCTCCACTAACTAAAGTAACGAGTTCAATCCCCTGGCAGAGCATTTTAGGAAATTACTTTTTCTAATTCGTTTAGGTCTGAACCGATGAGGGGCTTCTATCTTTACTTGTTACCAGCTTGTAGGTAAAGACGTAGCATCATATGAAAATTAATGCGTTCCTATACAATGATGTATAGTAACTTCTAAGGTAAATTTCCTCTTTCCAAATAACCTCTTATAGTATACTCCATTATTACTTCCATTAGACAGTGTCTCAGTTTAGCTTATTAATAAAGCTCGTATTACGTTGTTTTTGGAAATCCTCGTGGGTATCTACATACCCGCAAAAACACGGGTAAGAGAGGAAACAACGTTATGGGTTATGCCGGACTTTTACCAGCTAAAACATGACGGTACTCTTAAATTGTTTGGTAATAAGGTCATGGGATATTTAGTGCTGTCATTGCCCCTCGGAAACAAACTGTTCCAACTTATCGTCATCATGGACACTAAGTTTCGAAGGTGGTGCTCGGATAACATGACCAATACCTGCTGCATTGCTGGTTGCCCTATGGGAGATAATGGCGGATATAATCCTTGCATCTACGCCCTGATAAGGAGGACGTCCTCCTCCCTCGAGCTCTTAGTGGGCTCCTTCTGTGCTATTACCTCCTTGCAGCAGGAGGCCAACGCCACCCACGACTCCTCACTGCTCATCATAGCTTAGATGACAGAAGACAGCGTGAGTTCCACTCCAATGGACTTTTGGGGTATTAGCTATTATTTCGTTTCGGTTAACTACTTTAAATATCAACATCTTGCAAATATACTACAAAAGAAGTCAGTATCTGTGTGTAAACCTGTTTTATTTTAATTTCTCTTAATCACCTAAGCGGAATCAGACATATTATAATATGAACTGAGTAACAATTTTGTAAAATTTGTAGTAAAGTTCGTTAATGTAGTTGAATTAGTTGTATTTCGATTCGTATTAGGGGGGTTGTCGACGTCCCTGCGTGCAACGCGATGAGAAAAGCCTCGTTTGACAGCCCTGTCTACGGAGCGCATCACGTGACCACCGCCATGGGGCTGAGGTGGCCCTGATCGTAATGCACCCGCGGCTTCTGCTGCTTTTGCTGTTGCAGAAATAAAACAATCATAAATAAAATTCAAATAAAAGTACATTAACAACCTATTTACGTCCTACTTTGAGGTACAGGCTTCCTAACACATAGGAGAGAGACTTATTCGAACATTTACTCATCACACTAATCCAATGCGGTTGGCAAGCTACACATGTGACATGACAGCCTCGCTGGCATGATTAGCGCGGTTCCATCATAGCCTGTATCATCACTGACAAGTGTGATCACAGTCAAGGGGTGATATGTCAGCATAAAGCTATCCCAAAATTGTTTCCGGGAGTTGAATGTCTCAACATAAGAGACAAACAAATTTTCATAAAAAAAATATAGCACTTATTATGATTACAACTTTAACATACCCATAGCTTCAACCGAATTTTGGACAAAACAATAGTGATACCCAATTCCGACGCCCAATAAGGTAACGGTTAATATTGTGAACATCAAGCAACATGTTAGCATCGCGCACACTGTGCACAAAGATATCCTGTAAAATTGTTGACATTCGTAAGATTATTCAATTCAATTCGAACCAATCGCTAAAGTCCCTCAACTAAGTCAAACTCTTGAATATTTGATATTTAATAATAATCCTACAAGAGTTTATTAAATCTCACTCAGAAGTTAGGCATTTGAGAGCACATCTTTGCTGTTGGGGTGGTACCTAGCCATGGCCAAAGCCTCCCACGAGTCCAGATCCAGTGAACAAGTTTACGTCAAAATAACTAGGTGTTATATCATTTACGTAAAAAATGACAGTTATGAGTCACATATCATAATATAAGTCACATATTAGTACGTATCATGTACACTCATTTTTAGATAAACTACGTAGATAAAGTCACCATTACGTCATGTGTACGTAGCCCTTGATGATCTTTGTATGACCTGTAAATGACGTAATTTTGAGTTCAATTCTGAGGACCAGAACAAATTATTATCCAATATTTATCGAATCAAAGTCTCGTTTGTCGAACAGTTAAGACATATCTATGATTTTATATGATGGCTAAACTATATCTCACGACGTGGACATAATATTCAATGCGCTAATGTAAACAATAACTTCGTTTTTAAGATATTTTAGGACATTGGTCCAAACTACAATATGATAAATTTAATGACCATAAAAGTAGCAGATAACAGATAGCGCATGTACCACTGATCATAGCAAAACATCCCCTACCGGGCCATTTATTTAATCATAATAAATTACAGGCATACCTTTCGAGGGCATCGAGGACAATCGACACAAAAGAACTCAACGAACAACAGACACAACCCATTTTTCGACAAAATCATTTTACTTCATAACTTAAAATTTCAATTCCAACATTTTAATTAGTGTTATCGATTTCACGGCTACTTCATGCCGTCTTTTATATTATATCACCGAATCCGCATAAGAAGTGGATATTCGGTTGCAGTAAATCTAAAATATTTTACGTTTAACCTAATGCATTTACGAATGTCATAATGCCTTCACATCTTCGGTCAAAACTTAGATTATATACTCTTTAAATTAAAAATCACAAAAAAATATATTTTTGAAGTAATAATTTCAACAAGCTTAAACCTTATTTTAGAATCTTTAGTGCTAGCCATAATCAATCAATCAATCATCAAAAATAGATCATTTTTATTCGTTCCATTGCATGTATGTCCATGCTGAGTGAAATTAATTTCATAGTAATATAGGTACTCGCCTGTGTTACCTTAAGGGAAATATACCATAACAAATTGTCAAAGATTTTTACCATCAAATAAAACCTGCTCGCCTTTGTTCCTAATTATCAGAAATAGCAATATTTACGCGAAGACGGCTTATAAATCGCTGTTTGACGGTTCCGCGCAAAAGCATAACAAGTTGTAACGAGTCAAGCATGCAAGCCAGAGTGCGGAACAAGCGATCTGCCTAATTCCATTGTTTATTATAACAACCATTTTTCATCAATGTTTTCTTATGATGTAATCACGTAAAATTTTACACGGAATTAAATAATATTTCCTTGTAAAATGTTTTAATTCAAATGAGTACATTATTTGTAATCCCCACTATTAACCACTCTGTAAGACCGAGACCGCAATTATAACCACTCTGTAAGACCATAGACTACAGTATATCTATGGTTTTACCGTTGAGTTATCTATGCTGAGAATTTACAAATTTAACCTATACAGCTCATTACAGAGTAATAAATAAAATTTTGAAATATTTTCATGTTTTTTCTCAACTTCAATCTTTAAATCGTAAACAATTATAAATTATCACAATGGCAGATGAAAACAACGTAAAAAAGAAATCAGATCAGAAAAGTCATAAACGTTTTCCCAATAAAAAATATGCTGTTAAAAAGAGATTACCAGTTCGACCAATTGATGGTGGAAATGTTGTATTTGTCACAAAAAAGACCAATTTTAAGGTAAACTATACTTATAAAATAAGTAACATCCTAATAACGCCTCAATGCTAGGTTAGACCTTCCACATTGGAGAGAGGGTTTTAGAGTACAGACCCGCCATGCTGCTCCACTGCAGGTTGTTAGGCTACATATACCCCAGAATTGCCTGGGTTATGTAAGTTAAGGTATTGCTTTACTTGAAACTACGATGAATTTTAAAGGAAAAGAAGGCACATAGGTTTTACAAAGAGAAGTTTGTGATGTTCTAATAGTATAATTCAAAACCTTAACTCTTAAAGAAATGAGATTCTAACCATTACGCTCTCACAGTTCTTATATATTCTTAAATAATATTTTAAGGCATTTCCAAGAATTCAGAACTTTTCAAATTTGTGAATACAGTGTATTTAGAATAAGGTCCATTAGGTATTTAGAAGAAAGAATATATTTAATGATTACTTTCATAAAGTGCTTCGTTATAATATTGAGTCCAGTTTGACATAGGAGTTGACGTAAAAAATATTATGTGATGTCACACTAGTGTAGTACACATATGATTTTTGTTTTCAGGCACAGCTTGATAAATGCTGTGAGCTTTTATCTAGAGGCGAGAAAGAAATAATATTGCATGGTTTAGGGGCAGCTATTCAAAGGTGTTGTAATCTTGCACTCCAACTGGAAATACTATTCTCAGGTACCTGTGAAATTGAAGTCAACACAGGAACAGTTGATATTATTGGTAATCATTTTTTCAACTGGTATTTCATACTCAACTTGGTCATATCATACATTTGAATAGTTATCGAGATACCTACATACATACATTGCATCACGCCTCATTCCCATAGGGGTAGGCAGAGACAACATCCTTCCACTTGCCACGATCCTTGCATATCTCCTTCGCTTCTTTCATTCTAATTAAACTTTTCATACAAGTTCGTCGGTTTAGAGTACTCTTGACCTGGCTGTTATTTAAAATGTCCTGGATTTGGTCCAGGAACGTTCGCCTCGGTCTTCCCCTTCCAACTTTCGCATTCACTCTCAACTCATAAATCATTTTTGTCAGTCTCCTTTCACTCATTCTCTCTACATGCCCAAACCATCTAAGCATACCTTTCTCAATTTTAGTCACTACATCTTCTTTTATACCACAACATTCTCTTATCACACTATCGAGATACACCTTAAGTAAATTCAAAAATGTTATATGTTCATTTTAATGTTTGTTCCTACTGTTAATTCATGCTCTCCCTATATATCTTTCAGATTTTCAATTGATAATAAGATCTTTCATATACATTTTTTTAAACCTATAATTGATAATACTATTGAAAGTTCATATAAAAGGTTGCTTTCTATGTAATATAAATTTAAGAAGTTTGTAATGAATAAGTATGATGTGACTTAATTTTGTTTATTATTGTTCATTACTTTAAATTCTTTCTTTTGGCAGATGATCTGGAGCCACTAACAGATGAGTTAGATTTTGGATCTCAAGTGAGGCATTCCTCATCTATTCACATTCGGATATTCAGGACTGCAATGCTTGGTGCAAATAAGTAAAAGCTTTTTGTGTTTCTACAGAAAACCCTTGTGCTGTGGATAGGCTAATTGTACAGTGTTCTTGTAGTAAATAGTGGATGTTTTGTTATTTATATGACAATTTCCAATTGAATTACTGATGTGAGCATGTTCTGATGAATCCAAAAGCAATAAAAAGGCCAAGGAAGCAAAGTAAAACATGATAGCGAGAAAAGAAATATATTAAAATGTGAATAGTGATAATTTTCATCATATAATAGTTTAACTGTATTAGATAGTTAAATTCCATTTTGAAAAACTGTTTTAAAATAATATATGGCTTTTTTATAGTTGTTAAGCAATTCTTTAAAAATAATTAACTGTATCCTTTTTTTACATTGTGATTATGACTTAGTTATCAATGGATTTACAAATATTCTCATTAGATGTTATTAAAAAATGGAGTTAATTTTATAATAAAACAATGTATATACCATTATGTAAGTAAATACTAAAATTTAATAATGTTTTTTCTGTTTGATGTTATTCGGACTACTTGGCATGAGTATATAATATATTTAAATGCATTTAAGACCTTAAATAGTAATCTTTTATATTTTGATATGAGAAATATAAATATATAATAGTGAAAATCATAACATTGACAGCCTTGCCAGCAGAGTGGTGTGAGTACTCGCCTTACTAGCAGAGACCCCAGGTTCGATCCCCAGTAGGGCTAACTTAAAAAATTGTATTTTCTAATTTGTCTGAGTCTGGTCTGGCAGGAGGCTTTGGCCGTGGCTAGTTACCACCCTACCAGTAAAGATATACTGCCAAACCAGAGATTTGTGTTCCAGTATGATGCTGTGTAGAAACTGTAAGGGGTATATCTCTTCTTACCCAGATTAGCACGCTTCCATCTTAGACTGTATCATCACTTACCAACAGGTGAGATCACAGTGAAATGCTAAACTGTCAGCAATAAAAAAAAACTTTGTTTTGATTAAAAATATACGTATTTATAATCTGTCTGTGTGTAGGTGACTGAACTAAACACCTCTATCAATCCTTATAACATTGCAGATTATAAACTGTTTAATATTGACAAATTCCTCAGATAACTAAAGGATTTCTCCATATTTCCATCATTTCAGGATGATATTGGGTACCATAGCTGGGAACAACTTTTATTATATAAGAAAGAAAAGGTGTAGGCTAACAGAGAAAGCTAAGAAAGAAAAGGTGTAGGTGTACAGTTTATTCTATCAAACATGAGCCTTATCTCGAATAGTTACTTTGAGGCTTGAAGTGAGGTTCTTACTGATTTATCACAAAAAGTCCCTTAATTGTTCCCGACTATCACATCACATAATTGTGGTTAACACACAAGACATTTTTTAAAAATACACATTTTTGGTCAAAATACTTTTATTACATTTAGATATTACTAATTATAAATGAAATTAAACAAATATTATATTTATACCTAAAATTTACATAACAAAATAGTGTCATACTGTAATTTGAATTAACAAACGTAAATGATAATTTATAATACATCCTAGCATCCTAATTAAACCAGGTACTTGTAATAAATTTATCCCAAAATTACAAACAATATTAACACAAGTGGCTAATGCAGCACGTAGGAATGTTGGCTAACGCTAATGGTCGAACACATTCACTGTATTGTGTGCAAGCTAGTTCTTTACACTGACTGACTTACTATAGTGCTAAATTTACAAGAAAAGCCAAATTGTACGATAATGAACTGAACTAGACATTGACTAGATTAGTAGATTCTACTTCTCCAATGCTCACATTAACCCTTTCACTACAGCTGGTGTATTATACTGTTTTAACAGTGACAAAGATCAGTCTTGTTCACTGTGGTTTTTAAACACAAGATGCCCTTTGAAACAGGACAAAAATATCTATTTGTTATATATAGATTCAACACATTTTTTTAATGAATTGAACACTTGTAACATAAAACCCATTTATGAATATTCGCTTTTTGCTTGTGGACTAGCTTAATAGGATATTTTTATAAGAAACGAGAAAGTTTGTGGATTTGTGTAAAAGTTACAATTTAAGTTCTTTTATCTCTTTCACTAGGCATGATTAAAACCCCACTAGTCCAGACCTAGACAAACTTGAAAAGCAATAGGTGTTAACATCAAGACATATTTATTTATATTACTAAATTATTATATTAAAATATTGTTTTGCCCATGGAAAAACCAAGTGAACTATATAATTTAGAAGACATTATTATTACGCCAATAACAGGGAACGAACGTATTTTGTGTGACATAATATCGCGTCTGTAGTACCAAAGAAAAGCCATTTAAAAAATAGCGCAGCAGCGAAGGGGTCAAAGGACGGAACATACGTCAAGTTTGTACATAGAATAGTGAACATTACTGCACTGTAATTTTACTTTCCTTGTATTTCTGCCTAACACAGAGATCAATAGTAATTTATTTACCATAGCTTCTACAGATTATATAATCTGTACAATTACTCTGTTATACCAAAGTAGTCTGTCCTAGGTATGTCCATTTGGCAGTGTAAATTACATGGTAGCACCCGTGCCAAATTTAACTTAGATTTCCCAAAAAAAACTCATACCGGCCACACAAACTCCATTAATACTGTTTTACAAATTTTTTACAACAAAAATTTCCAAATAAATCCAAATCCGTATCAAATGTTAACGAAATAAAACTATCTTTTATATAAATATTTTACAAACTGACCATGATTATATCTAACTTTTTACACTACTGAGCTTTATACCATACATTTGATGATTTAAATAATTTACACCGGGATCTTTAAATGCAGAACAAAATATCACATTTACAAGTGATTTAGCTATAAACGGATAAGGGAATGTCTACTATACAGTAGGAAAATATTTTTCTTCTAGTGGCCAAGAGAACCGGTGAATTGGTTATCCGAGGGTATACAATACAAACTCACATCCATCTGGAATAACTTATTAGTACTTAAAATAGACTTTAGACTAGCTACTGGGTCCCTTCAAAATTATAATAAATTTACTTTCATTTTTTTTTAAATTAACATATTTTTTGTACCGCCAACATTCACTAAGTGCGAAGACCACTACGCGGCCATACGGGAAGAGGTCACTTAATGCCTAAAAGAACGACGGGCGAAGCGAAAATACCCTGCTACCGTCATATACCGTCCATTCGACGTCCATTATAAATTTTACTATTCAAATATGTGCGATGTCAGTCGTATTTGTTTTTTGTCAATGTATACTAAAATAACACTGAATGGAACGCGACCGTAGTACCACAATGGCATTCATATTAAATCAAGACTCCGGATGAACAACTGTCTATGGAGTCGACTTCCATGTCAGTGTCATAAATTTAATTACTTTCCAAATAGGTGCGTTATTACTCTTAATTTTAATGTGTGGTTAAATCCGACTGGAAGGCGCCTGTGGTACCTCTGTCGCGGTTCTATTAGTTTTAGGACTCCAGGAAAGTCTCCATGAACAGCTCATTTAGGGATTTAGTCCCATGTAATAGATTTCACTATTTTCGCGAAAAGTGCGAATTCAATGGTTTTTTTTTAAATATTTGTTGATATTGAAATTAAACCGACTGGAACGTGACCGTAGTACCTCAATGGCCGTTATATTAACTGTGGAACTCCACCTGGAAGATCTCCGTGAGCAGCAGTTTTAGACAGTCGACTCAATCGTCATAAATTGCACTACTTGCCGATTAGGTGCGATATAAATCGTATATTTTTAATCTGTGGATATTGAAATAAAACCGACTGGAACGCGACCGTAATAACTCCGGCCTTAGTAACTGTGTGGCTCCAGGAAGATATCAGTGAGTAGCAGTTTTCGGGAATCGACTCCCATGTCATAAATTTCACTACTTTTCAATTGGAGCGATGTCAGTCGTAATTTTTTTATCTGTGGATAATGAAATAAAACCGACTGGAACGCGCCCGTAGTGGCGCGACGTTGGTCTCATTAACTATAGGGTTGGGGATGGAGGATCTCCGTGAGCAGTCGCTTGAGAGAGTCTACTCCTGTAAGGAAGCCGCAGTCGGGGCCGTGGTGGGGGGTTGCGGTGGCGAGAGGGGACTCCGCTTCAGCAGCTGCATATGCGGTATGCGCGAAGTCTATCATACGAATGTCTACACGTTCATCTGGAGGTGCTGTTCGCGGTGTTGGTGGAGTCGGCGCGGGGGGGTGCCAGGTGGGGCGAGTGCGGGCTCGTTTCCCACTGCCCTCGGTGGGAGGCTCAGCCTCGTCGTCACCGTCATGGCGCCAGGACTCGCTGCTGGTAGAGGAGTAGGCCATCCAACTGTCGGCCGAGTCAGGGCTGGGTGGCTGGGCTCGAGTACGACTCTCGGTGCCGGACCCGCTCGATGATACTTCGCCCTCCTCGTACCTGTTAAAAAAAACATTAAAATTATAGAGTTTAGTAGAAAACGAAGAAGGATAATAATAAAAGGGCAGCCCAAAAATCAAAGGGTACAAATGTACCACTCACTCTAGTATCTTGTTACCATTATCATAAAAATGTTATTTAAGTTTGCCTAAATTGCATTATTGGTTACCTCAACTTGGTCTAAATATATTTAATTTAACTAACTTACTCCACCAATTAACATAAAAGTTATGGCTACTTTGGAACAATAGTGTTTAAAAATCTATTTTTAGCTCAATTTAAAAACCTATTTTTTATATATATATATCGAGAAGTATAAAAAGGAATATACGTCATCAACGCTTACCCTCCCATGGTCTCCTCCGAGTGTACAAAAGGTTGTCTCGAATCATTTGAGATCTCATCATGTAGTGTTGACATATCAAAGTGCCCTGGCGATGGAGCAGACTCGGAGGAGGCCGAAGCATCCGCCTCATACTCTGAAGCGCCTCCACTCGCCTCGTCGGTTGGTAAAGGAGTCGATACGTCACCCTCATACACTATGAGTAACGACCTAAAAATATTAAATTCCCACATAAAACTAAATAATATGAAAAAACAAGTCCTACGTAAAACCTTCGTCATAAAAATTAGAAGAAGATATTTAATATGACGTATAAATATTTTGTTCAAGACAACAGTTGCAATAAGAGAGATATATAATTTTATACGCGCATATGCATGAAGTAGTCTTAAATAACATGACCGATTTTAATGCCTTTTTGTGTATATTTTAATTGGAGTCACCAATTTATATATACAGACAGATTTTATCGACACAATCATAAATGTACTCATATTTTCACGAGGTCGGAAACTAGCGCGGGTGACTACGCTTACTAAAGGATTACAAACAAAACTCGTTCAACGTGTGTGCCCCTTCCGCCTCCATGAAATCTCAGTCGACCTCACCTGGGACACTAGGGAAGTAAGTTTAGCCTCGCTAGAGCAGTGAAGCGAGTACTCGTTTTGCTAGCAGAGGGATCAATCCCTGGTAAGGCGAATTTAGGAAATTGCATTTCAGTCTGGACTGGTGCGTGGTCTTCGGCGGTGGCTATTTAACATCCTGACTGACTTCTCTCCTAGCAAGAGGTTTGTTTTCCGGTACGATGCTCTATAGATACCATAAGAAGAAAATCTTATCAGTTTAGCATGCTTCCATCTTAGACTGTATTATCATATACCATCTGTGTATCTGATTCACAGACGAAGAGATTCCCGCTAGATTTTAGAAGGTGTTGTGAGGACTCCTTCTCGCCGAGTCCCACACGTTATGTGAGTAAATGAAAATCCTTACGACAAAAGAAAATTAAATAAAATAAAACTCACGTGGAATAGAACCTGTAGCTGGTCTGCTTGGCTATGGCGCGACCGAGGGCTTCCAAGTCGCGTAGTACACGCCGAACAACGCGAGCACGTAGACCCCCTCCCGCTGCGAAGAAATCCCTGAGGGCTTCGCGTAACCCACTCTCGGACAACGCGCGGCCCCAATACTTGTCGCGCCTGACACAACCACCTTTCTCTGGCATATACACCTGAAGACACATGGAAAAATAATATTTATTAACTTATTGTTTAAAGTAATGCGCGCATTAACTTTTTCCAATATATATATAGAAAACCGATAATTAATCAGTAATACTTAAGTACCAATGAGGCAGAAACTGCTTCCTTGGCCCAGTTATTCGTTATAGGGGTAAGGCGGCGGGCATTGAAACTCTTTTTTCCAAAAAAAAGATCAATACATGCCATATATCATTTAGGAGCTCGTCCTCTCTAAGAGATAAATTCAAAGAAGCATCAATTCTCACAGCACCGTCGCAATATATATTGAAGAATATCTTATGATAATATTCACTTTATACAGTAAAAAAATTGAAATACACAATTTTAATACAGGAAATAACAAACTTCTAATTCCATATTTTAGAATGAAGCATACGCATTTTAATAAGATACCGCAATCAGTTTTAGGTTTGCCTCCATATAATTTTAAGAAATATCTCAAAAACATCCTTTTACAGAAGGTATGTTATAATGTTGAAGATTATATAAGCGATAGAAATGTTTAGACTTGATCCAATTGCTTACAGAAGCAATATATTACACATTGTAGCATACAAAACTATCTTTAAAAGAGTAACCGTTGACTTTCTTGCCAGTTTCTTCACAGCGGATTAATTTTCCGAACCGGTAGTAGATATGTTATCAATAGACAGACCTACTGACGATTCAAAAGTGCTTTTTGTCTTGCTTAAATAAATAATATTTTGAGTTAGTGCTTAGCATGTTCAGCCAGTCAAGAGCTCCTGGGTTCAAATCTCGGGTCGAGCTATTGCAAATATCGATATTGAGTTTTCTATTAAGATTTTGTCAATATTTGCCCGAAGTCGGGAAGTTGGCGGTGTGATCCTCCCCTGTGCCTCGGAGAGCACGTTAAGCCGTTGATCTTGCGCTTGATCTCTCTCCGGTTTCTCCCGTCCAGTCTGAGAGTGAAGGAATAGAGAATGCACTTGTGTAATATGCCTATCAACCCACAGTGGAGCGTGGTGCGTCTATGCTCTAAAAACCCTCTCTCCTATGAGTGAGGAGGCCTGTGCCCAGCAGTGGGACGTTAATGGGCTGCTACTTACTATTTACTTCAGTACAATATGAATAGTACATTATATGGGGTATAGCTTTATGATTGGTTGGAGATATTTAGTGTTGTCAGCAACACAAAATGTTAGTTGACACTTGTCACTCACAGGTGGTTTAAATGTAAAATATGTTACGATGTTCAGTCGTTGACAATGGCGAGATAATCTGTGCTTAATTGGCATCTGTGCTCAAGCTATTTAACAAAAGAAGAAGAAGAAGATGTTCAGTTTAGTAACTAAATAGGCCGATACATAGAAAAATATCCCAAATACATATATGTACAGACCTGCATGCCACAAAGTCTGACTCCAAGTGTAGCCGAAGTACTAGCGGCGCATTTTGCAATCTGCTTAGTTCTCTTCTCCGCACTGGCGTCGTCGCCGTGCTGTCTTGTGCCCATCTTCAGATCCAGTACACATGGCCGCCGATACGACCACGTTATGTTCTCCATCATCAGGAAATCTACACAAGGTAAGGTGAAGATAAGCAGCAGCCTATTAAGGTTCCACTGCTGGGCACAGCCCACCACCCACAGATAGTCTTAAGAATAGACCCATTAATCTGCTCCACTGCGGGTTGGTAAGCTACACATACCCCAGACTACTCCCGTGGTATATAGGTTTTCTCACAATGTTTTCTTTCACCGAAAAGATCATTTTTCTAGATGAAAATCTATGCGCTCACCACTAGGCCATCGTGGCTATATATAAAAATATTTCAATAATAGATTCGTTCAAATATCACATTTATAGCGAATAACCGGAAAAAAGTGATTGTGACAAAGTAAAAGCAAATTTACCTAATACTTTTTATGTGCTTAAAAATTATATTATTTAACTTAATATTTGACATTGTTCTCGCGAATATATTTTTAACATAACTTATCTTAAAAATATATTCGATATTTAAAGAGAAATGCTGCTAACAGACGAGAACATTGATTCAATAGTAGTCTACCGAAATACAGTGCCAGCCACGTGTCCCCAAACTATTAAATGAAAAACATTGGCATAAATTTATAAAGAGTCGTTTTCCTACCACCGTAAATTAAAAAAATTGACAGTAATAACGATCCATAGATTTAATAATCATATTAATAAAAGAAGACAATAAAAATTAAAATATCAAGGTCAAAATCATCGTTATTAACAGGTAAATTTGTATATAACTATTAAAGTTAGTGTAGTTAATGCTATTATGGGGAAATATAATAAAAGTAACACTATCTCAGTATTTCCAAATTTTGTAAAATCCTCATAAGATATTATAACATGTAATTGGTAGACTGAATAAAAAAATGACAGTGTCTGTTTATTTGGAATATAAGCTTATTCTTTAGAACAGAAATAAGGCCATGCAATAAACCAGCAAAAACTGCTGAATATATTTAGATGTAGCTTCTCCTCATGACTCAAAGATGATATATTTAATCATAGAAAACTCGCGATGGATTACTCATAGTATCTTATCTACGTGAAAAGTGAATAATACTGATAATGTTAAAATAAGCTCTTAGGTAATCCTAATAGTAAGGGCGTACACTCTACTTTTGCCTTATTTTACACAAGTTATAGAGTTACGTCATAGACAATAAATATCTTATCTATTGACAAAAGGAAAAAGACAGATAATGTTACAAACGCTTAGGTCACCCGCAAAAGCATACCTACATTACTTAGCTACTCTAAATGTCAGTATATTTTATAGTGATTTATTATATTGCCTTAAATACAAATACCTTATCAAATCCATAAAAACCTTGATAACCTCAACAGTTCGTGGGTCATTCGCAAGGGCGTAAAAAGAACAAAAAATGATGACTGACGTGATTTTTGATAATAAATAAAATACAAAACCATAATTTTATAAAGAGAGTACAAATTAGTTGAGGTAAAATGTCCAGAAAGTTTCTAGAATGCTATATGTGTATTTTTTTGTACTAAATTTTGCTTTTTGGTTAATTGGCCATTCTTACGCTCGCAGCTACAGATAAGAGAATCAAAATAATACTAAAAATACCGTCACCATAATATTAAACTACTTGTAAAGAAAGCACATAATTATATAGGTAACAACTTCAGTCATTTCAAACGCCTACTGATTTGATTAATCACAATGGTTTCATCTTTGCTTTAATTCAAGTAATGAAACGAATGATTCATCATCATTATTCTATTATATGACATTATTAAACCGCTGCGATAATATAACAAATCAAACATAGCGCAAGGGCAAACATATGTACTCGTGGTCCTATTGTTATTTCAACCAATACAGATAACAAAATAACGTGTATAAAGCAAGTGTGACCTCAAAATATTTACTCACATTGCTTATTTGAGTTGTCCATGTGCGCAATGCTCTTAAGCACCTCGTTAGCATTGCCATTACGGTGCACTTTAAATCTGCAACAGGAAAGGACACCGTGAAACAAACTGCGGCCCTCCAAACAAAGGCTAGACATTTAAGGAGCTAATTAAAAATACAGATGCTGGCGTTATCGGTTATATTGTTAGATTGCAATCAAACTGTATCATTACCGCGACTCCACGACGCAAGTCACAATCGGAGGCTCGCCGTGTGAATGGGTCGCGCTCACGCGTTAGTGGGATAGTCATGTAAGTATTGCGATGATATGAATTAATGGCGACGTCGGGTTGCCGGTCCGGCGTACGTCATAGTTTCTGAAATATGATAAAGGACACATGACAAGTGTCAAGGAGTGTACGGCGAGAGGGCGCGCGCCGCACCGGATACGCACTTGAACACGTCGTCGCGCTTGCGCTTGCCGCTCAGCGACGCCTTGCGCCCGTTCTCGTCGCGGAAACATGGAGAGTACCGCTTGTCCAATTTCGTGCCTCCCGTGTTAGAGGCCTGCATCACGCCTGAAACAAACGGCCGTCTCATCAGCGATTGGCTCTACGAACACCCAACACCATTAAGACGCTATAGTTTCAAAATAGAAACGACAAAGTTTACAGAAAGAGTGATTGTAACGCGGTTGTTACTTCCTCTAAAAGCGAGGTCATTATTGAGCACAATATTGAAATAATTGTACATTTACTTACTAGATTGCAAGTTCCAGCGTTAATAATAATAATGGAAAGTGAAACAATAATGTCGTTTACGTAATTTCAAAAAAGGGTTTGTATATCTTTTGTTATGAGTTGCTGCGAGAGTGTGCATGTCGAGGTTAATGCGAGTGTGTCGTGGTGTAGTAGTGTGATGTGCCTTTTTTTGTTTGCGACTGCTTGTGAGTGTGGTGAATGTAGGTTTAAGTAAAGGTTTACAAACCCAAAATGTAAAATTACCGCTAGGGCGCTATTAGGGGCGGTAGTGTGGTGAGCCGCCGGCGTCGCTCCGCCCGCCGCAGCGCCGCAACCCTTGCGACAACAAGGAAACTAATATTGTGTTCCTGACCCCTGACCCACTTGCACTCTCATTCTAGCGCTCAAACTCGCCACCCGCCCACCTAGGACCACTCAACATGCCATTCGACTTCTGATACCATCAGATTCAATCAAAACTATTTAATATAGCGCAATATATTTAAAACCCTTTCATATCCCCAAATTACTAATAGATATCCTACATTATTAACTGGCAGAAAGACATAGATATTCCGTAACCGCAAAACTATTATTAAGTTATCATTACATTTTATAAATAATAATTATAAAATGTAATGCTAGCTTAAATAAATATTAATTAAACAATATCTAATAATGAATCAAGTTTTGCTAAACGTCAAAATGCACGAAATCGGCGTCGTGAGCATGCCGTGTGTTTTCACGCGTAACATACGTACTTTCACGATTATTTTATTTGAAATGTAGATACGTAAGTGTTATTATGCACTTTGTAGATCACGGCCGGCGGGTTTGCTAATCCACATACAAACATCTCTTTCATACCGAAAAGAATCATATCAACTGAGCAATAAGGAGAGTTAGTTTACGATAACAATAAAAATGTATAACCCCCCGACCAAACTTAAATATCTTTATACATATTTAAAGATGCGTAAATAACCACTTGTCATAACTATTGCGTCGATACGGTCGCTATTGTTTTTGTGTGACGTAAATCGTACGATACGATAATAAAAAAACGTATACAGTATCTATATCGATAACATTCAAATAATAAACAATACAATAGAGTAGCGTTATAAATAAAAACTAAAAAGAAGCGATAACTTCCTTAGTGCTCGAAATGCAAGAACAAACAATTAATTGAGAAACTAAAACAGAAAAGAGACATGGAACAAATAACTAATAGGCAATATTAAAAAAATAAAATCTAATTGATGCAATGGATGATAATGATGCATTCAGCGAAATAATATAAGCGTACCGAGCAAACGCTTCAATTCAAACTATGATAGGCAGAGATGCTTACCTTTGTAACGTGGTACGAAATTCTGGATGTCTTCAGGAATGTTCTGATAGAAATGCAACTCGCGTATGTTAAGGGGCTTGATCACTGTACTGTCGTTTAGAACCAGCAGTCTAGTATGCCCGCCCACCTGTCAGAACAATGCATATTAGAGATACAATGTTGTATATAGTAATACACAAGTACATTCAAGTCAAAGTCCTTTATTAATTTAAGATTTAACTTTTGAATTATTCAGTAACATTTCCCGCTTTATTTCTGCACAACAACATTGCAATAAAAAAAAGGTTTGAAAAGTTTCAATGACATTCAAAACACAAGTTCGAAATATCGAGGAAAATATAATTCAAGCATTTAATTTACATATATAAGAACATTCTCGCTTCATGGGATCCTTTATTCATTGATAGGTCAAATATACTTCAACAATTTTTGGAGTTAAATCAAACTGACATCTACATGATTCAAGGTTGAAAGAAAACAAGAAACTCTTAAAAATCCACCTATTCAATAAAAATTTAATAGTCGTGTGCTCTTTCCGAGGTGAATAACACAACAACTAAACAATGCAGATAGGTGTCGTAAATCGTGAACCCTATTAAAAAAGTCCTACACAATTACAACTCATTTTATTATACTAAGACAGGAGGTTAAACACGTAGAAAGTTAAGACTTGAAGATAGAAAACGAATAGAAGGTGAGATAAGAAATGTTAAAAGAATGAAAACATATACATTTGTTATGTGTTAAACATAAGACAAAACATTGACATTTCCCTATTAAAAAATTAAGCTGAAAGTTTGGACAACAGCTGTCGTAGTTTTCATAGATTTATATATCGTATTAATGCCTTCTTAGTAAAACAAAACTTATATACTTTAGTTCGAGCTTGAGTCAAAATCGTTAAATTTAATTAACGTAACACATTTTATGTGACACTTCTTATACGCAAACATAAAGGACTACCTACTGTCTCTACACAGCTATAAGGAAAAGCTTTATTTATTTTATTACTATTTATTTCTGTCAATGTCATACATACAATTATGCATGATATTTCAAAGTGACACAAAGATAACAAATATGTTATCTTTTTCATGTATATAATTAATAATTTAATTATCTATTCTTTACCCGATAACAAAGGTTGAAGTTGCTTTAGCCGGTCATTAGACGAATCTTAACCGGATCCAAATTCGCAAAACAAAAACGGCAGACTCAAATTATTTGCATTGAACAACAAAGAAAAAGACAGAATGGTACTTCGAGACTACAATGGCCTTAGTCCGAATCCCTATTAAGAGAGACTTGACATTTATATGAGAGGTCCGCTCTTTTTCCTTGAACATAAGCGAGAGGAAAGATAACATTGAAAAAAGACGATGAAGTTAAATGCGGTCGGAGCCCGGGCACGGGGTAACACACACACGGAAGGCAATGCAGTGGAACAACACTCGGCTAGCGACGCAACGATCAAATAACAAACGACCGTGAAAAAAGTTTAGCCGGTGCCGTTGACCCTCTGCCTGACTACACCACTGATGTCTGCTACACCTGAACACAGCCCCGGCTTATTAACAATATAATACACATCACTGCTATGGATGAATAGTGACACAATTAAAAATGCAAATCTTACAGAAGAATAATTTGAAACAAAACTAACTGCTGCTGAAATCAAACTATGATCTAATGACTTTTTGTAGTGTCGCTGCGTCATTTCTGCCAATTTGAATATGAATTGTAGACACAGAATAATATAAACTATCCTCTATTCTGCTGTGTCCTTAAAAATATTTTTTTAAATTCTTGAATGTGTAATTATTCATCCAAAGCAGCGATATGTTATTAAACATAATGAGACAAATTAATAAAAATTGTATCTATTCGAATCGCACTGAAATATTTACTATTATTGTCAATTAATTCTTATACTATTTTTCATGAGATTAAGTTTTCATATAGCCGTTTGATAGTATATTACATATTCATCTCGATGTCTATTATTGTGTACCTCGTGTAGTATAATTTTAAAAAAGAAACTATTTGCGAAACTATTTCAGTTTTCACCATTACATTGCTAGCCTATATTAATAGTTGATCGCTTGCCAACCAATTTAAAGAGTTAATAAACGTGTAATAAGTTAACCTTAATAGTGTTATTGTTATTAAAACAAAATTGGCATATTTGTCTGATATCTAAGTGAAAGTAACTGAAGTAAAAGCTTTTTCTAGTTATTTTAAAACCATCTGTGTTTTATAATCTAGTCTAGTTTTCTGCAAAGAATATTCTTAGAATTAATATGAGTTATACAGAAATGAGAGACAATGAATCCGGTCTAACCACTTCTACAATGTTAGAATAAAACTAGACGGGTGGAATTCGATTCATAGCTTAGAACTTAGCATTGTTGAGACGTCACATTGACGTGAATAAAAACTACTCAATGTGAACGATGTCCATAGATGCTTGTAATTATATGCAATAAAAACAATAACATGCAATAGACAACAATATCTAATGTTGCGAAGTCTTGTCTACAAAAAGACTATCGAATTTGTAAGGCACTTGTAATTCATAATAAATATTTATTTAATTTACATGTACATAGAGCATTGATTGAAGTTATTTAAAATTTAAAAAAAAACCACGGTGCTACAACGTGATGTCACGCGATCTTATTCTACGTAAGTAGTTCTGTGTATTCTAAGAAAAAAAAATTATTTTCGTAGAATGAAAAAGTCGCGGGGAATCCTACATTGTAAGAATTTTGAGGTAAATATAACCAGCTGCACTGGAATGAATCTGCTTGGGCAGTCTTAGCTTCAAACTCTCTGATTTAAGCGAAGAGAACTATACTTGCCAAATTATTCATAATTTAATAATCATAAATATAACGATATCTCTGACTTTGGAACACAAAGGTGACAAAAAACCGACATACAATGTTAAGAATCATGATTGCACAAACGACCTTCAGCTTAAGAACAGCATTTAAAACATAATTTGCAAAGCAGACAAAGCCATAGAAACTTACAACCATTTATGTAATGCTAACACTTAAGCACATTATAAAACAACAAAGGTTTAATACGTCCGCAATACATAATAGCGTTGCGAGGTAGCATACTGTAAATGCCTATTCATTATCTTAAGCTTAGTTCAGATTGGAGAACTAGATTACTGCCTTATTGCTCGAATGTTAGTTTTGTTAAAATCACGATCAAGATATCATAGACATCATAAGGGTCACACCTGGGTTGAGCCAATTAAAAATCTACATTGGGTTTTTTGTTAAGAAATTATCAGCACTTAACCTTGGACTGTGCTACACGCTCTCTTTGGTGATCTGGGATTACCCGTCTCATCCATGAGATGAGAGTGAAGAAATAGAAAACGCTCTCGTTAGTGAATACACTTGAGCACTATATCAGTCATATATTCCCCTGCACAAGAAGCTTATCTCTGCATAAGACTGACATCGGAAGCCAGTTAGGAGAGGAACGTTATCATAGATTAGTGAAACAATTATAATAAGCAGTGTTTGCTTCTACAGTTTGTACGCATCGAACGCTATTTCTCACAACAAACATATGTTACGAAACTAGAACACGCTTCTGTTCTAGCTTTCATTTCACTAAAGTCCATAGTTTTCTCGTGCTGTACTCGTATCCACCTCAGAAAATAACAATTGGCAAATCACATAACTTGTAACTCATGTGACATAGACGTAGTTTGTGAACGCCAAATGTTCCAACTATGTGAATTTATTAGAACGCACTGTTCCTCATGTGTGTTGCATTGCAGTAACATGTACGACAAATTCTTGTATTACTTATTACAGTGAATATTATAAATCACATACAAGTTGTTGAAACGCAATCAACATTGATTATGGTGGAAATAAATACGCATTTCTTTAAACGCCCACAATTGTAAAATACATTTATATTTTAGTAAAATTGATTTGCAATATCAATTACATTTATTACTTTCGATTGAAATTAGTGCAATATTATTTACTACTTAACATAATAAGCAATTTTTAAGTCTTTTATGTACATAATGACCGCAGTATTGAGAGTTGCTCTTTATGTCTAACGATATAAAAGTGCAAACATTTCTGTACTTATTAAAATTACTTTAATAGGAAGTTTAATGTAATTTTATTTAACATAAAAAGCATAGGTAATAGCTGATGAAATTAGTAATGCTACTCTCGAATTTGACTAAGAGTGACAGTGATTAATATTCGAAGCATAACAAATGTATTATGATTTTATATAAAAAAAGGAAATAAGTAGCAGCCCATTAACTTTTCCACTGCTGGGCACAGGCCTCCTCACTCATATGAGAAAGGGTTTTTAGAGCATAGACCCACCACGCTGCTCCACTGCGGATTAGCAGATATAGTACTCTAATCCTTTACTCTCATAGTCCGATGTGACGGGAATCCGATACGACTAGAGAGAAATCAGGCGCAGGACCGACGGCTTAACGTGCTCTTCCAGGCACAGGAGTGAATCACACCGCCAACTTCCCAACTTAAACTCAATATTGATTTTTTTTTAATTGGCCTGACCTAGGACTCGAACCCATCACCTCATGTCTGTAGTCGAACATGCTAACCACTAGACCACTGAGGCAGTCGACGAAAATTAATAAATGTGATTTTATATAGGCTAGAATATCTTTTATTATGACGAATTAATTTTAATATAAAAATTGTTTTGTATGCAAATTATTAAATAAATCCGATGAGCCATCTATCATACAATACATAAATAAAATTGAGATAATAGGAACCCATACGTGTTATATTGTATTGCTACGTTTCTATACGCGGCCTTAGCAATTACTAATTAGTGCACTGATGACGGACCACAGCCACGAATACAATGAAGTTAATACGTCCGTTCTCTATAGAAGCTCTACCTGTTATCTAAACTAATCTTGTTAACATAATTTACATATACGTATGTAGACTTGAAAGAATTATGAAGGGTATTTAAATTAACATACATGAATCATAAAGTTTGCCACTAAAGATTTCTAAATATAATATATCAATGGATTGAATATAAACACTAGGGTTAGACATTAAAATTGAGATATAATGATAAAAATTTAAAGCATTAGGAATAATAATGAAATTTCGCTAATATTAGGATACCATGAGGGCCTCGGTCTTAAAAACATCAATTTTTGATGAGAGAGTTGCACGATATTATAGCAATCATTTTTGTTTTTGGAACTTGCACCTTTGAACAACTGTGCAAAAAATACATTTATTTATCATGCATGTCACATTTACAATTATGTTGATATTATGCACGATAAAATGGATGCATTCAAAGATGGTCTATATCAATGTTTGTTATAAAATTATTTTCTTTTTAGTTTTTTGTATTAAACTTTTTTCCTTATTCTTTTTAAGTTCCATTCCACCCTCTACGTCTAAGAAATCAAAAGTGTTAGATTTGTATAAATATAAACTAGACTTAAAAATTACTTTGCCATAGAAGTTTCACTTCTGACATGTGTAATTTTTTATTATATATATATATATATATCTGAGAAAATGTACACATTGATAAACATTTTAGAAATTTCACTTCACAAATGTATGCTGTTGTGTTTATGCGTTATAATATGTTATAGTCTTAATGCTTATTACGGACCGTTAAATTAGTTAAACAACTATTTAATAACAAAATACAATGAATTTTATATTCATGTAAATTAGTAACTGTTGACTATATTAATTTATTGACATGATGGAGTATTAAATATTTGAAGCAAAGGAAAAAGTCTTTTTACAAATAATAGATTAGCTTTGCTTATTTCGGAGTGTCATTATCTCCGTTTGTTAACTCAAACTTGATTGATCAGTTTTAAAAATATATTGATTTTGCAGTTCAAAAGTAGGCAACATGTTGTTTATACAACCATCTGTAAACGAAAGCGATGAAAATTTTATTTCGACATCAGTTTGTTTATACTAGTCTTTTTGCTCGCTTAATCACAAAGTCGTAAAATCATCCAATTCATTTACTATAGGAACTACATCTAATCTTGTCTTATTATTATGTTGCATTAATGGCAGTTAATTTTTCATTTATTCAGACTATTTTATTACATTATTTATAGTACTAAGAATTGTATTTACATTTAATAGACATTATTAGACCTTTGTGTTTTATTAATTAATGTAAAATATTACACCTATTAGTGTAAGCTTACATAAAACTATTAAGATGAGTAAAAAAGAAATATTATTACATGGATAATTGAAACTTTTCCAATTATTTTAAATCTTATTTATCTACAATTTTGCAAGGTATAAATATATTTTTAAACAGCACAATGTTATATGAAATAAATATCTATAGTAAAAGATCGGCAGAAGTGAACGTTTAACTACAATGCAAACACACGTGCTGATTTTCAGGCGATATGACGTTCCCAAGCTGATGTCATAAGGCGCGAGCCTTAACAATAACTTTTATGCTTTTGTATGATTTTCTTGACTACACTTCAGTATAAGCTGATTGATAGCTTGCATATTCATGCCTACACTGCAATAGCGACGTATTTAAAATCATACGTAAAAATGTAGGGAGTGAAACCTTTTTACTTTAAAAAGTTGATCGAAGTAAAGCTCACACGTTACCCCTCCCTTTTGCCGATTATCCTCACTTATTTACTAGGGCGTAGCTTTCTTCATTTTTATTCCTAACAGGTATTCTAATTATGTGTTGATATACTTATCAATGTACAATGTACGATGGAAGCGCGTAAGCCTGAGAAGATGTAACTTAATGCGTTCTAGACAGAATCGTACCGAAACATCATTTTGAACTAAAGAAATGAAAAATTCCAATTTTCTTAATTTGGCCCTCTTGATAGTCAAATATGTGGCACTTATTGAGAAGGCAGAATACCTAGAAAACCCATCGGGAAATCGTCACCTTAAAATCGGACCCCAGCAACTCACTGGTGCAGTCCAATTTGGTGTCCTGTACGAAAGCGAATCGCTGGTCTATCTCGTGCACACTGAACATGGGTCTCATGCGCTCAGAGTCACTCAACGGGCGGTGGAGAGGGCTATGCTCGGAGCTTCTCTACATGATCAAATCGGAAATGAGGAGATCCGTGGAAGAACCACAGTCACTGACAGTCCTATCGCGAAGCTGAAGAGGCAATGGGTGGGGCACATACGAGTAGTCCGAAGGGCCGACAGTCGTTGGGGCTAAAGGTGCTGATATGGCGACCCCACACCGGGTGGACCAACGACATCGAGCGGGTGACCGCAAAATCGACCCTTCTCACTAGATAGGACCTATCATTAGGTGAGGCCTATGTCCAGCAGTGGACGTCCATCGGTTGGAGCGACAACAAAAACGAATCGAGGTTCAAGACCGATAAGCAGGGCTATAGACGAAACAGCGCGATTCCTATTAATTGCCTCCTTTTTGATTGTCAACCCTACAGGGAATCGAAGATACACCAAGACGTGAGAAAGACTGTACCTGATTGTGAAGCGGCAGCACGTCCACCTCATGTCCATCGTCAGGCGAGAGCGTGTGCGCGACGGGCGGCTGGGTGCGCTTGCGGTCCACCGCACGCCGCTCCGGCTCCCCCATGCCCCAGCCGAGCGAGTACACCATCACTTCGGTCGAGCCACCGCCGCCGCTGTCCACCTACAACAACAAACAATCATAAATTTATAACTTGCTCTCAGTCTCGTGCGATTATGGAGTAATCAGTCTTTAGTGAGCGTCTATATGGCAATAGAAGAAACTGTTAAATTTCAAGTCTGATGGAATCTAACTTTGAAACAAAAAACAAATGTTAAGCATGTAGTTTCTTTTATTACTATATATCTATATATATAAAAAAGAGATATCGAGGTATCTATTGACTCATCACGATATCTCTGGAACCATAAGGCATAGAGACTTGACATTTGGTAGGAATATTCCTTTTACCGATTAGAAGTCAGCTAAGAACGGATTTTACGAAATTACACCCCCAAGGGGAGTTGCGGGGGTGTTACTTAAAAAAATTCAAACTTTCCCATTAAAAAAAACTTCACATTTACAAACTGTCTTTTACGGTATGTAAAACATGGTCAGACTTTTTTTGACGTGATGCAATCTATCAAAAGTAGGTTTTAGGAAATTCCACCCTCAAAGGGCAGTGCGGGCATGTTTCTTATTTGTAAAAAACATTCACCGCAGACGAAGTCGCGGGATCAGCTAGTATGTATATATACTATTTAACATATTTGATGTTATTAGACTATTCTGTATATTTTATTAGTAGATGATATAAGTAAGCAATAAGTGATGTAATGTAAATAATTTTTCTGTATGTATACTCGTATAAACACAAGCTACACCTCGCGGTGTTACCTTTATGATGTCCTATTATGAATATGGGGAACGTTCTCAGAGAAGAGATGTCACGAAAGGAATATGTATGTACACAAGCCAATCGAGCTAATAATTTCTATGACTTTAAATTTATACTAATGAAACGTTGAGTGATACTAGGAAAGTGTTAGGTAATATTCCAACTTTCCACTGCATTGAAAAATTTCCACTGTAATATTATCTTTATATTAAACTGCAGCTGTGTAATTGTGGTTAAGTTTTATATGAGAATATGAGTCACTACTCGACAAATATTACGAAACCAATGAATTCCATATCACGACTGTATTTATCACATACTATAAAAACTTCGAGGCTTCGCTTGCTATAGTAAGCAACGATAGGTAACATCATGAGATCCTAGACTTTACTTGTTTAATAATCCGATTGAATTAAATGTATATGTGTTCGAAGCAAACAGTAATGTATGCAAAAACCGATCGAATAATTATATATTTTAGTAGTTATGAGAAACCCGATTAATTTCATTTAACAGGGACACTAGTGAACCCGTGTGAAAAGGAAATAATACCACATTAGTGCCATAATTATATTAACAACCGACGAAACTCGGCCACGCTTGGCCCAAGCCAAGTTTGATATTAATTACGTACTTGCAAAGTAATTTTACGGATAAGAAAAGCAATAAGGACATGTTTATAAATTTCGTTTTATATAAACATTTCAACTACTTTTAAAATTTCACGAATACAAACGCATTAAAGATGAATCTTTATCCGCAAAGAAAACATTAGTCCTTCTTACTTTAATAAAGTGAGATATATAATGGTAAATAAATTTTAAGTAAGGTTACTCTATCCAATGCCCTATAACTGTCACTGAATCATATATATAAAAAAGGTAAGGTAAGTAGCAACCTATTAACGTCCAACTGCTTTAGAGCATAGACCCACCACGCTGCCCCAACGCGGATTGGCAGGCATAGTACGCAAGTGTACTCTCTATTCCTTCACTCTCATAGTCCGATGTGATGGGAATCCAACTCGACCGGAGAGAGATCAGGCGCATGACCGACGGCTTAACGTGCTCTCCGAGGCACGGGGGTGGATCACACCGCCAACTTCCCAAATTCGGGAAAATATTGAGAAAATCTTACTAGAAACCTCAATATTGATTTTTAAATTCGCCCGACCCGGGACTCGAACCCAGGACCTCATGTCTGTACCTTGCTAACCACATTGCGGGATGACAATAAAGAGTCAGAAAAAACGAAAAAGTTATAAAGAAACCTTAAGTTACAAATTTTAATATAAAATCACCAAAATGCCTTCATAAGGGAATTACGAAGGAATTTTTTGTTTTTCTTTATCTTATACGTCTTTACAAATATGCAATTATTCGTAAAGACTTATTGCTTTGCTTATTATTATCCAGTTTTTTTCAGTAACAATTTAGACAGTTTATCATTTTGTATTTTTACTAATTTCACATACTTAGTTTCTATATGTCTTCGTCGTAGTCGCTATTACTTAACTTTAAAATATATTTACGTTACGGTTAACAGGTTAAAGATATATCTCTTAGTAAAGTCACTATGACCTGGGCGGTTGCCCATCCGCGCCCTACCGTAACAGTAGCTGTAAATAACATTATAACATTGATTAATTAACCGGCATGTCTTATCTTGAAATACCACGGATGATCTACTGCATCCTCTTTACGTAACTCTGACTGTACCATTTACAAATAAATCTGACAACATTAATATAACTAATATATAAAAATCTCGATTTACGATGTTTGAAACCGCCCTACTCCGAAACGGCTGGACCGATTTTAAGGCATTTTATATTTTTGTTAGTTGAGAGAATAGGTTGTAAAGAATTTTTTACCCTCTCACCACCCTTTTTTTAGTCGGTCCATCCATCTGTCTATCCCAAATTCATCTCCCAAACCACTAGTCGGATTTAAGGGAATATTCAATGACAGTTATAACGCATTGCAAGGAGTAATCTAAACTAAATTTTAAATTCATATTTCGTTTTTGATATATTTTACAGTAGTGCAGTGAGCGTTTTTACATATTAGTCAATATTTGATTCGATTTCTTGTGTTAAAATTGTAAATTTAAGGCAGGTGATCAGGTTTATATTAGTGTAGATAAATTTGACAGCGATGTATTTTTCTACTTTTCCATTGTGCGATAAACATTATCAAACGGAAGTCGATTGTATCTAATCAAAATATCGTACGATTTATATCTATTTTTATAATTTTAAATGTGAACAGGTGACGAACTTGAATTGCAGATCTTAATTTTTTGTAGCCATTAATGGATTTAATAGATTTACTTATATTAGTTAAAGATCTGGTTGGATAATAATAAAAACCAGCAAGATCATAACAACAACTAATGCAAAATAGGCAACGTGTACATTGGCGCAAAGGCCTTAATAAATTTCCATCACTTTTTATTAAATTCTATCGATACTATCACAAAGCAGATTTTAACATGGAACATAGATAAGATAATATAATTGAGAAATATTAAAATTTTATTATTAACTTTTATTGATATACAAGTTGTAAGTATTGAGTTCTAATTCCAATACAATAATTTTATGGACTATGGAACTCAAACTGTTCTTGGCCATTATACCTAATCCCGTGGAATCCGCCAATCCTTTCTTGAATCCTTTTAGAAGAAGTTCTGTCACACGCGTAATATAGTTCATCTACAGTACCAAGAATAAAAATCAATAATGTTTTCTATTCTTGTAATATCAAAGCACAGAGAACACGAAGTCAATCGCCTTAAATAGCACTCACAATACGGTATAGAAATGGATTCTTATCACACAACATTGTTATACAGAAGGTTATAAATACATACACATTCAGACTCAGCCGTAACAATACATGAATAATCTCGAATAAATACAAATATTAAAGTCCCTTCTTTTATATAAATCTTCCACTGGTATAGAACTAGGTGTACATTTCAACGCAGTAAACAAAAGTTCCTTACAAGATCTTCAGCTATTCGCATTTAGGTTAAGATTTAGCAGAGATTTTTGGCAATTCAGACAATAGCGTAAGGATTTCCTCATACTCCCTAGGAATAGGGATCTACTCGCCTGACGCCGTAGGAAACGGTCAGTTTTAAACACACATTGCACTAACAGTTAAGAATAATCTCTAGAGCTTTACCTATTAATTGAATTAGTGACTTTTAAAATGATTATGTCTCAAATAACAGTGAGTCTAGCGATCATCAATACAATTATCATTACATTTGGTATATTTAAAATTCACGTTTCACTATACGGAATAGACATTTAATAAGAGTAGAAATAAAATTGAATTTCATTCACTGATGTTTCTCCAGATAAGAAATAGTTATTTAATATTTGTTGATTATTATTTAATCTTAATAAGAAATTTTTTAATGAAAATTAAATGTAATACATAAATTTTCGCCGCCCAAGTGAGTGGCAGCCATTAACGTCCCACTGCTAGGCACAGGCCAACTCACTCCTATGAGAAGGTTTTTTAAAGTATATAGACCCACCACGCTGCTCCACTGCGGGTCGGCAGGCATAGTACATAAGTGCAATCTCTATTCCTTCAATCGCATAGTCCGATGTGACGGTAATTCGACATAACCGGAGAGAGATCAGGGCGCAGGAGGATATTGAGAAAATGTTAATAGAAAACAGCAAAGGCAAGGTAAGTAGCAGTCCAATCACGTCCCACTGCTGGGCCCAGGCATCCTCATTCATATGAGAGAAGGTTTTTAGAGCATAAACCCACCACGCTACCCCATTGCGGATTGGTTTGTTAGGTTTGATTACGCATAGTACACAAGTGCACTCTCATAGTCCGATGCGACTGCAATCCGAAATGATCGGAGAGAGATCGGGCGAGAGACCGATAGCTTAACGTGCTCTCAGAGGCACGGGGGTGGTTCACACCGCCAACGTCCCAATTTCGGGCAAATAATTAGAAAATCTTAAAAGAAAACTCAATATAGATTTATGAATTTGCCCGACCCGGAACTTATGCATCTAGTCCAACATGCTAAGCACTAGAACAAAGAGGCAGTAGTGAGTATACTCGTATACTCATTTATTATTGTATTTAGCTTGTAGTATGTTCATGTTTTAAAAACACTATATGTATCTATAACATATTGTCTTTGGCGCTTATTAAAAGATATTATTGGCAGTGCAGTTTAAAATTGAAATCTATTTTCGCTTCCTGCTTGTTTATTATAACGCACGGGCGTCGTGGTGTTTGTTGGTTAGTTGGGAAATCAGCAAGCGGTCAGTTAGGGCGGGGCCTCGCGTCACACAAATAAATCTTTGAGAGAGAGCACTCGTTCGCGGTTTCGCTTCTAATTTGGTGACGATGCGGCTAGGCGTCGCCACGCAACGTTCACTACGTAACATCCGCAAATGTAAGCGACTATGTACGTCACGGGCGAACGCTGAGAGACGCGAAACGTCAATCAATATTTCGTGGGTGTTACTCCGCATTATCACAATAACCTTATTGTTGTAATTCTCGTTTTGTTTATAGATGGTTTAAAATAGATTAGGGCTATTTTCGACTTTAAATTATTTATTGTAGCGGAAATATCACTCAATCTTTGTAAGCGTAAATGTGAATCTTTTGCAACTGTTTTGTTTATTATTATACCCTGTGGTTTAGATACCGATCTCGTGCCAGTGGAAAGTCTTCTAAGTCGGACTACAGTTTTTTTTCGTTAACATAAAAGTTTTACTTCACTTATTTTCTAACCACTTCCTTTCAGATTATTAGATACAAACATTCAGAATCTAATCAATGTAAAGATTTTACTTTACAACAATGTCTAACTAATATATTTTAAAATCAGTAACATCATTTACGTATAATGTCCTATATTAGCAAATTTAAGAATAGTCTACAGGTATTGAAAAATTCTTGATTTTAAGGAGGTAATGAAAGAATTTTTTTAAATCGCTCCAGTAATTTTTAGCTAGACAAAAATCAAACTATACTGGTATATCGATGGATATCATTGTAATATGAGCTAACTCACGAGTCGCAGGCCCAGTTATATGGGTCGCAACATTTAATAAAATATTCAATTCAATAGGATAGACATTAATACCGAGGTATGAATAATATGCTTTGAGTATTGTGGGCACTTTTATTAACTTTTAGAAAAATTAGTAAAAGTGGCATAAGTACAGTAGTTGGACATATGTTAAGTATCGCAGACTTTTTTGTAGATAGAACAAACATTCTATCATCAAAAGTTTCCACACCGCACACACTTACATACAAAAACACAAATGTTTCCTGTATAATATTAGTTTAGATAAAGGAAGTAATGTAAAATAGCATCCGCAAATGTAGATTCGGCTTATTCATTATTTAAAATGTTATATGGAAAACTAATTAAAAATAATTAGCGGAGTTTTCGCATACGCTAAATTTAGATATACGCGAATAAATTCAGCCATTATCATTTTTTAATTAAAATGTTGTAATTGGGTACACTCTCTTATCGTTTTTTATCCATTCTTTTCCACAAAGTATTAGAGAATAAAAATTTGTGCTCGAGATGTGTATGTTCAGCAGTTTAAAAGTGCCGTTGTCCGGTTGCCTACTGGCTGATGACCATAAAAAACTAGTTCTCAGCTGGTATTATCTAAACCAACATTGACTCGAACTCTTCATTCTAAATACTTCATCATCTGATATTCTACATTGAAATTAATTGCTTTATAATCAATGTGCTCGTATAGCAACAGGATATTTACAATGTCAACGTAAAAACATGCAAGTCTTGCATCAGATTAATTTTTATCGCTGCGTTGTAAATTATTTCAATTTGTACCGGCTATTTTAAATCCTAGAACATTTTTACACAAGCGAAAGAGATATAATGTAATACTGTTATGCCTATTACCGGAATGCTTTATAAAAAGGGAAGGTATTATGGCTTATAATATGTTCTATCCACACTTTCCATAGAGCTATGTTATTATGGCAAATACGATTGAAATAATAAAAAAGATTTAGAAAAATAAACAATAACTGTTTACATTGTTACAGTAGTTTTTAGTTTATATCAAATATATCTAAAATTTTCAACTCCATAGCAAAGTGAATCTGAAACCCAGAATATAGAAATGATCAGTAAATACTGTGAAATAATATAAAAAAATAAAGTCTATTCCTACTTAAACTCATCCACTGTAGTTAGATTTAAAAAATGTATCTGTACTTGAGTGATTGAGAAAAACATTTTTTACGATTGCAGCTTAAAACAATGGTATATATAGGTTGTAAAGTTGTAGTAGAAATTATTCTTTTAACTTTAACAAGACTTTTCAAATAATGAACACATTATAACATTTAAAAAATAAATAATTTAACTCAAAATCATTCACTGACTACATAGAATATAAGTTACACCATACTTGAGGATAATCAATGTATAAATTGTAATCGCTTTCCGTGGACAATAATATGTAGATATACGTATTTGACAAACGCCATCATTAAATACGTCTTTGGACGAAAATAAATAGTAGATGAGGAAATAATACATGATGAGATTGTTATTACAGTTAATGTGATAAATACGAACTGTATATACCTAAGGATATCTACAATGTATTCTTGATAGCAGAAACAAGTCTGCATCTGAATATGATGTGATATCTAACTGACAAAAACCAGTTTCCACTGTCCCAAAGACGATTAGACAATCACATCACAGTGGACTACTAAAATTATTTCAAAACTTTATAATCTTAATAAATATTACCATTAATATTAATCATTAGTATTATCTTGCATCTTTTACGTGCATGCAATGATAACAATGGCAGAGATGGATTATGACAAAAAGATATTTTGAAATAAACTGTCGTGATGATGATAACATAAAATAATAATAATAAGCTTCAGAGAATTAAAGTGCATTTTGTCCACGTTAAGATTCAAGAAAATTTTAGTTTTCTTATAAATTTTAAACTTGTGTACTATGAAGAAATAAAAGGTAAAAAATAAAAATTTCGAAACACTATCGTAAATGGTGATTGGTTGTTTTAATCAGGGGTATTTCGTATTAAATATGTATAAAAATATCAATTTGCCCGTGTGACGTTTTGTGGAAGTTTATATTGTAAATAAAAGTAATATTAATAATGTAATAAATTTTTAGAAAAGTAAATGCCTTATATTGAAATTTTTGACTTCAATTTTGGTCTTAAAAATTATCTGCATATATACATATTGACGACTTGCAACAAAAAATATTTTTATCTGAAATACTTTCCAACGCATTATATTTAAATGATCAATAATATCGGCAGGAAGTTAAACAGACTTCTGCTATTAATAAACTCACTTCGCACAGCTAAATAACAAAGCATTTACGCAGGAAGCGAACAAACAGATAGAAGCGTAAAATACGTAAAATAAATCCAACAATAACAGAACTAAAGATAGCATGTAGTTAATTTCAATGAATACGAAAAGTTATTTCGCAGTCCTGTTATTAGATTAGAGTTGAAACGTTCATAATGGACTTCTTTTCCCAATGGCTAAGTACAATATATAAAAGATGTCATTAAACTAGACGCCATATTTATTTTTCAAAGATAAGATAATCTGTAAATTTCATAGAAAGAGTCTAGATATACAAATAATGTTAATTTCATGGAAATAGCCACAAGAGGTTCAGACCTTTATTTCGAAATCAAGTTACCCTATAATTTCACCTGCATGAACGATCGTGATAAAATCGTACTGTACAATATTTGGTTGTATAGAAGCACCATGAACCATAGGAGGTTTAACAAATTTAAATTGGAAACGACTTAATTGATAATTACTAAAAATATTATTCGCGCGACAGCACAAAAGAAATCGCAACGACTTCCAGTTACAAAGAAATTTCTACGAATTTAATCATTAAAATTCTAAACAAAATTATATTCTTGACGTATGACACATGGCATAAGTGTTGGACATTATTTTAATGATGAAACACATAAAGAGATGCAAAACATATCTCGTCTTTTATAATCGTTATAATAAACTTTTTGAGAGGCGTTTCGAACCAAGGACAATGGTGCGATGCCAAATGTCGGACGAGACGAGTGAATGTTGTTCTATGAGTTAGGTAATTCAAAATACTAGATGTATAAAGAGGCAGATATGTCTATTATATACAATACTAGCTGTTAGTCGCGATGGCATCAGTGTGAATTTCTGTTTCCATGGGAATATGAGGAAACTAGTCAGTAAACACGTGTATTGCAAAATATGTCACTTTGCTGAAGTTCAATTTAATCTCTTAAGGAGTGAAAATTTATTAGTCTGAAAATAATTTTTGCATAAAAGCCTTGCTAATGCTTTCATTAGCAAGGCTATTATGGATTTGGTATAGTTGTAAAGCCTATTACGAACATAGGTAGAAGCAATCTTTATGTTTTATATACAAAATATTAATATTTTTAAAGGATTTTACGTCGCCTGTAAATGTGGTTATGAAGACGTAGGAAATACCTCGGAGGGTAAATGTGGAACTAGGTAAATCGTAGACATAATTATCAACGTGGATGACGATGTCAACGAAAGGATTGAAGGAGAGGGCAGATCCGCAAGTCGAATATCTGCTAATCAGGATAGGCATTTTGACTTAACTATAAATTCCTATTAACGTTAAGAAAAATAATTATGACCTATCAATTTAGCAAGAATAAAAGGTACAAATCTCATACAACTTGATTAATTATTAATTGAAATTTTTGTAGCACTCTCCAGTCTTCAATACATATCCTACAATTATACTTATTGAACTTGATAGAAAAGATTTTTATAAACTTTACATAGTTTTCAATCTCCAAGCTAACGATAGTTATAAAAATGATAAACTTACACTAACACTTACAAATTAATAACTTTCAAAACTTAAAATGTACTAATCATTACAATTGCATAATTTTAGTTGAACTTTTTTTAATGTTAGCCTAACATGTTAATCAAATAGGTGACCAACACCTTTAAAGTACATTAAACGTTTTGTTTTTGATTAGGATGATTAAGATTCTGTACTTTCAAATGAATAACTGTATACTTCGTACTAGTTGTTCTGTACTTTGTCACCTACATAGTTGCCGATCCCATAAGAAAATGGGGTAATTGTAACTTTCGCTTTGCTAAATTTTATGTTAATCCCGAAATGTTGAAGATCTCGTGATTAAATCTATCTTCTGATTATTACCTTAACAATAAAACCGATTTGGAGCACAATGGTTGGATGATTTCAAAGTCTATCACGGATAGATAGAAACTGATTTATAGAAAGACTGCATTTTGTCGCCAATATATACACAGACGAAGTTTACTTTAATATGGCTCCTATCGTTATGGTTACATAAGGTAGATGCAAAGCTTGTTATAAGTTTAATGTACACACCTTGACCGAATTTAATCTTCGAGATTATTCTTGTCTTTCACTGTAAAACGTACCCAATGCTGTGTTGGTTCTATTTTAGCAGAAAATTATTTTCGAACACGGACCCCACCTTTAGGCTATGATTATACATAAATTTATACTACTCAAGTTAAAAGACTTGTGATACGTTTTAAACCCTGGTGGATACAGATGCATTTCAAATTATTAAAATGCAAAAAGCGCATATAACTAAGTTACATTACAAGTAGGGCGTCAATTGCGGTAATTTTTATTTAGTTTAACTAAGACAGAAGTTAATAATTAATAGAAATATGAAATACCTACATAATCTCATCTTAATGACTTTTATATTGCGTACATGTTAGCGCTTCTTACCTAACCTAATGACAATTAAAATAGTAACCTTGTTATGTGCCTCTGAATGGTTTCTACACATCTTCTGTAATCGTTTGGCAAACTACTTTTGCTGGTGATAAGAAGCCACGGCCTATACCTTTAACCAATCCAGAACTTGACAAAAAAGAACATACAATTTCCTAAATTTTGAGAATTGAACTGAAAAGATCGGTTAGCGAAGTGACTGTTGCTATAGTGTTCCCATTAAAATAATACATTGTATGTCATACCACGTTGTGATAAATATGGAAATAGGTTAACACTAGGTCAATAGGTCGGGAGTAGTGCTTACATATGAGCCTGGCAAAATTGGTGCAAACAAAATTATAGTAAGCTGCTAAAAATAAAGGCATAAACATGGAGTTTTATTATTATCTCTACACCAGTGAAAGTGTACCAAGGTAAACATGATATTTACATCGTAAGATTAGAACAGCGAAGTATAATATAAAATTATGGCGATAGTAATATTACTATAAAAAATATTTAAGAACAAATTAGATAAGTCTCATATTTAAATTGTCTCTATTCATATACACATTTTGCATGGTGCATGAAACGAAATGTCTCCAAGGGTACAAAAATATCCGCTTCACAATAAACCTTTATAGGCAGATAACTAGATTCTTAAAATTGCTTTCTAATTTAGAGAAAATAAATAAAATGATGCATTTACAAATCATAAACTATCAACCAGGCTGTGGACTATAGTTGAATTTTAAGTTAATATAAGATTAAGGGAATTTTGTTATAATAGCAATGGGCACAACATTTCCGATCATACTCATTGTTTACCGAAAATTCATTACACAATCATGAATTTGTATTATCATGCATTTGTAAAGGGTTTTTCCGAAGACAGAAAACATGTATCAGACATTAAGATAGCCAAATGTTAATGTACTTAAATCACTAATATAACTCACTTAAATAATTTTTTGCCAAACGTTGAGTCATCAGTTTCATTCATGTCAACGAAAACACAATTGCATTACGAATTTGAAAGGTGTTAATGCTCGTTTTGTAGGTATGGCCAGAAAACATTCTTCTGATGTATTTCGTGTACTTTGTTCTGTTTATAAATGAACTGTAGAACATGTGATCTACGTACACGTGCAACTTTGTTTGTTCAGTTTCACGAGACAAAGCGTCATGAACTGAAATATTGCGATAAATAGTTAATTCATTAATAATACTATACAGTTCTAGTTAAACTCCAACTTAATATAAACCTCAATATATCTTGAATTTCTTAATCACTGCTAAAATTTCAAATGATAGAATAGTTTGGCTATAGTACCCTTGATTTTGATAAATAAGTACTAAGAAGCAATGTTGAATGTATTTTAGACCATATAGAAGCTGATAAGCGATAACGGATGTACACCTAGTCAAGGTTACAGCCTTCTATTAAATAGAATGTGTGCAAGCCCCTATAAAATAAAAATACATACGAGAAACTCGCAAGTTCGAGCCGAAAAGATCAGGTTTAATCTACACAAGACATAAATGAACAAAGTAGGTACTTTACCTTGAGCTTGAACTGATAATGATCAATGGAAACTAACGAAGCTACTAACAAAAAACGATTGCATAATGTGCAGGTGGCACATTCATTAATATACGATCGATGTAGATCGCAACCCAACGCCCACATGTTCTAATTTAGTGCATAGCAACCAGTCAAGCCTCTCGATTGGAACGGCCTCGAGGCATGTAACGAATTCGATAAGCTTCATAGAATTACTTGCGAACAAAACTAGACAAAGTATTGCTTGAATGAGAGTGCCATTTGTAAACAGGCTGAATCTAACTTGTATCTTTTCACGCATCAATAAATACCAACAACATAAATAACAGCATCTGAGACAAGTTGGCAAATATATGAGAACTATCTGATAAATAAAAACATTTATTCTTCACACAAACAAAGTTTTACAAGACTGTCAGTAGAAATGATAAGCTTAGATCGATACCATGTAATATATATAAAACATTTCGCGCCTAGTTATGACAAATAAAATAATTCATCAAACAAATTTATTCATGTACGTATCTCATGTTAATAACGGAACGTCTCAACTGTTTTTAAAATTTTACGTAGATTTACAAACTTTGTAAATTTGAAAGTGTGCAGCAACTCGTGTCGGAGCACGTGCTTTAACATTGTGCCAAATCTGTGCCAACAGGAATTGTAGCAATAAAAATTCTAAAGCCCATATAATTTATGACTCCTCATTGATCATGATGTACTACAATAATTTAGAAAAAGAGTCAAAATACTATTAAGACGTATTGCTATAAAATACGCTAGTGAAGAGGTAAGTAGCAGCACATTAACGTCCCACTGCTGGGCACAGGCCTCCTCTTTCATAGAAGAGTGTATTTTTAGAGCCTATGTTGAGTACCATGCTACTCCACTGCGGTTTGACAGGCAAATTTTATTTGAATATTATTTTGATACAATGATAAACTAGATAAGAGTGTCAAAATTTAGGTTTTTAAGTAAATGGTAATACGTGTGTAATGTTCGACGTGCTTAGAACATAATAGTGATAATATACATAACATAAGGAAGTATGCCTTCATACGATATATATACCAGAAATCACAACGAAACCACGCAGCGCTGCGTTCGTAACGGAATATTCCACTGAGCTTTCTAGAGCTCTTCGGCCGATCGTCGACTTGCGACATAAGGCAGTAATATTTTGTGGCGGCACAGGTCGAAGCCTACGTCACCACTTTCACTATGTTTGATTCAAAGTATTCTAAATACTAGGCTCTAGGCAATTTCTATAGTTACACTATACGCTCTTTTTACGTATTGCTAAGATCTCCTGAAGATAGCTGTTCCCTAGCAGATATAAAACCGATTCATTAGTTTGGTATTCACTGAAGTCCCGTAGCTCCATGAAACTTTTCTAAGAGGGTTTAGTATGCTCAAGAAAGCTTCGGAATTTCTGTTAAGTAAAATCTAAGCTCTTTAATCTTGCTTCAGTCAACAAATTTTATATATTATTTACTTCATAAAATAGTTTAATTAAAACCTATCCATACTCTTTCTTCTCTTTAAAATATAAAAAAATGGGTTGGAATATTTATTTCAACAAAATTCACGACTATAAGTTTACAAATCAATAAATATAGGTAGTAGCGCCCTTGAAAGTATTC
Source organism: Elymnias hypermnestra (assembly GCA_015832385.1). NCBI lineage: Eukaryota > Metazoa > Arthropoda > Insecta > Lepidoptera > Nymphalidae > Elymnias > Elymnias hypermnestra. The sequence continues at coordinate 214,314 of JACTOM010000034.1, read as the reverse complement.
AACTGCAAAAATCATAGTGAGCGCTTCAAAATACTAACTTAAATCGTGTTTTTCCCCTTTTACTATTATACTACTAGGATTACGAAGAAAGTTATTGTAAACGATGTACTACACATAAATGTGAATCGATACGATTAGTGAATTTTAAAAATAATAGTATATGCTGGTATTCCAAAATATCCCTTGCACACACAAGCAATTTATATAAGCGGGAAGGACGTGATGAAAACAAGGTTGTTATTAAATCCAGAAAAATGCAACGCAGAACCAGCAATGGAAGATACTTTTAATAGTAATATCCATAATAAAAGAATTAAAAGAATACGGAAACGACAACGCCACATATTCTTAGGAATGGAAGCTAAAGGCATTTGGGCTTAAAATTATAAAAATTCAATGCAATCCACGAATGTGATGCCCACAGCGAAGTTCCTGTTATGTGGCGCAGCGATCGAGGCAAAAGTCCAAATGATGCTGGATAACTAATACCATGTTTGAACGTCGTTTGGCTACGGTGGGATGCCATGGTGGCTGTGCAAACTTCGGGTGTACCAGAGTGGAATGCGCAAATTTGTTTGCGAAGCGTGGGAAACCAAAGATGAAGGTGCTTCCGCTGGATCTTAATGGATTTTGATATAACTAGCGAGTCTCTGATTCCCGGTAAGAAGATTGCCTTCAGATGCGTAGAGGCCCTTCCCAAGGTCAAATTCCTAAAATGATATATCACATATTGACACCAATACGTAAAGACGATATAGCTATAAGCAAAGGTTTAAAATATAAATAATACTTGTTAAATAATAACTTCTTTATACTTCTACTACAAACCATTTAGTAAAGAAAATATCACATACATTTTAAAATTTTCTCGTATATACTTATAAAAGTTACATATAGTACGCAGAAGTGTATGTTCCAATTACGGTCTTGAGATAAAAAGACAATTAACAGCGAATATTGCGTGATCAAAACTAGGCCAATACCATCTCTAGATGCATAGATAGTTATCATTTAGCAGACAGTAATCTTAGATTATAATAGTTCTGTAGCATACATTATATCTTTAAAATTATCTTGACTAAAGCCGAACTAAATATGGAATTCAATTAAAATATCTAAAGTGATATATATAAAGTGGATCACCTTAAACAATATCATAGTAAAGAGGATCTAAATGACAATATCCTAAAATAAAAATACAATTACCTGTAGAGGGCATAAAAGTTCCTCATGGAAACATAACAGGTAAATGATTTCGACAAGTGACAAACATATAGCTATCACTTGAATTGATTTCCGCAGTTAGAGTCAGGGTTATTACAGGAAAAATTAAATTGATGCCTGCATAATAACGGAGCAAATTGGTAAAAATGTCGATACTGCGTACTTGCCACACAAAGCTGTAATGAAATTTGGCACTAACAATAGCATGGAAATAAATTTAGGGTAAGGAAAGGGAAAACGAATGCAATAAATGAATTTAAGATCAATCAATAATGTTGTGACGAAGGAACCTTACGATCAATATATTTTGATACAAAGACTACAAGGACTATAGAGACCAGTCGACTAGAAGAACACCAAATAACAGACAGTGTGGTTCAATAAGATGAGTAAACATTTTTTACGCAAACAGTGGCCTTGCGTTGACTTGTAATGTTACATAATCCTGACAATGCAACGCTAAAGTGTTTTAAACACATTTTTTCCTAGCACAATATCGATGATTTAGATGAATAATTAATAAAACTAAATTTTCGTTAAGAACAGCTGAATTTAAAAGGAACTATATTTGATCGTGTCAGAATCGTACAAATCGCCAAAATTAACGTGGCACCCCAAAATGTCATTATATCATTGATTGTTTTAAACGTATTGTTTAATTTTCGAAGGGAGATCCTAGAAAATTTGCAATTTGGAGTTCTCCTAAAAATATGTGAGGTTTTCATACTTTCTTTGGGTAGTTCTACCAACTTCTACTGCCGTATGTTTTATGTCGCCACATCCGTTTCCAATCTTTGTACTAAAATTTATCGAGATTTGTTAAGCGGTTGAGGCTGGAAAAGGTAACAGAGACAGAGACAGTACATATATAATAAATTATAATAGTTTATTACTTCATCAATCATCCACAAAAACCTTAATTAATAATAAATTCTTACTCGCTGACCATATTACGTCATGAATGTGGATTTGTATATTGATTACCGGTTTATAAACAAACATAACAATATAAAATAAATAAACATGGCTTAGTAACTACAAACTTTGTTTTTACGATCATGTTGGATTTTTATCGTCAAGGTTATATGATGAACATATAAATGCCATCTACCACTCGCACTCGGTTTGCTAATTTGAGAACCAATGAACAAATATTTTTGTGCGTGTATTGTTATCACAACGGTTGGATTGGTTTTACGGAAGTTTTACACTGAAACAGTAAAGTTTCATTGCTATAAGTGAAGGCTACGTTAAATACATTTTATTTAAAATTTGAATTGGTCATTGATGTAAGATATATAATGATTTAAAAAAAAATTGAGTCTAGGTTTCAAATATCTCCTGAAGATTCTTGTCTATGTCCAATTGCACCCTCATACAAATTCGAGTAAAATACGTAGTTTAAAAAATGACATCGCTATCTGTCGCACTATTTTTTGAGTAGACGTCATAAAATATTATTTCTATAAGAAATATAAATGGCTGTCTGTAACCTCCAAATAAAGATTATTTCCTACGCTTGTTTTGAAGATCTATGTGTAAGATGGTTTCATACATGAATTAGCTCTATTTATTTTAATAGAGTGTTATAAGTTGATAATTTTCGGTAAATAATTTCCGTTAAGTTGCAGACGCCATTTCCATGATATTTTTTATATAAAATCATTAAAAATATAGAATTCTAATGAATTAAATAACAGAATTATGTGAGATTCTCTGATAAAATACTGACTGTTTTCGGCGGTGTTATCCGCGTAGTTCCAGATCTCATAGCTAAATTGTTAAAACCATTATTTCTTGAAATATAAAAACAGGTGGAGCCAATTAAAAGGAATTCAGTGGTACACTTACAGAGGATTTTAAAAAATAGATAATTTGCGTATTAACTAGTATTGTACAGAAATTGTTATAAATTAAATCACTAATAGCCGTACACAATGAACTTTACATAAATGTTGGCAGCATGTTTAATGGAAACGGTTGATAGTGACTTCACACCAAACGTGAGCATGAATAAATATGTAATTTAAAATTAAATAGATCGAGATACGAAACGACGACCCACTGGCTCTAGCCAGTCGTGCGAGTGACGTGGTTTGAGAGCCATGGAAATTGAGCGAGACAATCAACTAGAAGTAATCTTTCGCAAATAAATATCTTGCCAAAGTAAATTTATAACAACAATATGAAAAAAGATTTATTTATAGATAATCATGATATAAAATAAATTATATTGTGAATTACATGACACGATGTATCTCATCGTTAATAACAAGATTTTCTGCTCGTCCATAATAAAGCAAATCAATTCATGAGGTCACAACTTACTTGACTGTAAACTTCCTTGAGTCCGCTCGTGGTGAAATCCCAAACTAGTTCACGTCTATCAAAAGCACAAACCACACCGAGTAGCAGAGAATCGCCTAACACGGGAGTAAAGTAACTGACAGGTAGCGCTCGGGGATTAACAAATCACACAACAATGGCTGCCCCTCGCATTCACTAAACACATAAGCGATAGAGAACTGGTTTCTCTTTTAAAACAGATATTTGCATTTAAAGAAATGAACTCAAAAAGTAAAAGCAATACACAGCATAAAGCACTTGTACTTCGTGGCGTTGCGCACAAGTGACTGAGACGAGTCGCGAACCACGAATCAATGTTTAATACAGCTGTGTGGCATACGGCGTATTGTAGACGCACACATTGACATAGTTAGTACGCTCGTTGGGGCATACCGACAGCCAGCATTGTCTGGCCCTCATATTCCCTGGGCCAAGGTACCTGTGGGTAACGTGAATGAACCCTATGACCTTAAATCATCTTGCCTTACAACCCCAATATCACGCTCTCTAAGATGTTCAAAATACTGATCTGATTGAGATTAACTCAAAACAAAAACTAAGCACGAAAATTGACGATTGATTTTGAATAGGACAAAGTATTGTTCATCACTTCACACTGTAACAATGACTATTGTATGTCCCAATTACACTAAATATTCTGGTCTTTGTTCTACAAAGTAGATATGTCTGTAGATATACTACATAAACCTCAGTCACTCAGTGACTCATAATATATTAGCATTAGTAGGTATTTTCTATCCTTATAGAATTACTGGCTAATCATCTATGAACAAATTATCACTGTTAAAAATCTTTTAAAACATATATTCGTCTTATTGCAAAGGAATTGTTTAATAAAATGTAGAGCTAATATCTATAAGTACATTTCTGAAAATATACGTCTTTTTAGTTAACTCCTTTAACTGTAAATAGAAAAATCAAATCAAATAATATATTTGTTAATTTGCAATACCACATAATCAATGAAAGATTAATTGTACTATGCACATAAGATTCTAACAAGTGAAATGTTGAATCGTATGACAACACATAAAACACGAACCAGCCAACATAGATTTTTAAAAGTTATTTAGAATTTTAAGCCTTATTATAACGTTTAAATAAATATATTTTTATATTACTTCAATTTAATGTTTAATTATTTGTGAACAAAATAAAGTAAGCAACAGTTAGGATTCGTGTAGTATTTACAACAGTTGTACATAATATAGATCAAGTAACGTGTGAAATGAGGTAGCAGCACTAAATACCAATATAAAATTTCTAAACATTATTTTCTAAAATGTAATAAATAATCTAATATTCATTAAAAGGAGGTAATTTTTTTCAAAAAATAACTATCATAACAAAAATCGTCAACAAAATAAACAGCCTAGGCAAAGCCAAGGTACAATAAGAAAAATTGATTATAATAATTTCAACTTAAGTACGAGCGAATCTTTTTAAGTTTATGTAAGAATATGTTAACGATTGAAGGTGAAAATTTTTAATTGGAATCAAATATCAAAGGCACCGTAGAAAAGAATCAATATCTACGACGAAACATTACGAATTAGGTAAAATGTATTCGAACAAATATAAACGCCATTATAAAAGACTGTTTCGTTAAAAATACCATTACTTTCTCGCAGTGAAAACCGCAGAAGTAGCGTTTTAGACACAAAAAAGTGCCATAATGTGAACTACGATATACACAAAAATAAGCGAAATGGACACTATAATAAATTTACAGTGAAGTGAAAGTGTCGAAGTCAACCTATTATTGCATAAAACGAACCTTAATTTACCTCCAACAACAGAGGATAAGAGGTATTAAGTGTGAACAGCTAGTAAGGCACCACAAGAGAAACTCATTATTGCGTTATAAGGTGAATAGTTGGAAACCGGCGTATTTTGCTGCAAACTACAAAAACCCGTTACTAATCGTGTATTAGGCTCAATTCGTCACTATTTTCAATTTCAATAACAATAGCTATTATGGTGATACGAAATTGAAATTAGCAAATCAGAACGCTTTGTATTCTTTTATGCTAAAAAAATAAAAATTAATAATCTGATGTATAATTTACATACGCACAATAATGTCCACTAGGAAAAATATCCAAGGGTAAATCTATTAAGATAACAGAAAGAAAGAAGAAAGAAAGAAAGAAAATAACAGCGAATTCATTAATAAAGAACTTAGAATCTAGATTTGATAATAATCTGGTTTTTTGCAATTTAGAATGTAGCTACTTCGTGTTTTCCAGATATCTGATGTTCAAATTATTTTGTAACAAAAGGTTCGTTAATACGATTCTACATTTTTCGAATTTTTCGTATATTTGATTATTATTAAAATACATATAAACAACCTTTGCTGTATACAAAATATAACAAAACGACCTCCCAAAAAATTAACACTCATTAAAAATAAGTAACTCATTTCAATTAAATCATTTGATTACAAATCAACTTATCTGTATTATAATATGATTCGTATCAATAATAACTTAAAGTGAACTAATTAAATTTGAAGTTACATTAAAAGCAAATTCCGATAAATTTTCGAGCCATAATATGAAGTTTACCGTAATATTTTTGAAAGAATTTATTTTTAATTAAAATCTGCAATCTGTAAAATATAAAAAATTATTTGAATGTATCGTACCTGAGTTGAATCACTGTGTCGTGAATCGATTGCGAACTCGTTCTCCGCATTTGCTAACGTTTGCAGAGACGTGCGGCGCGCGTTCGAGAGCAACATCGTTTAAATCTATACCATCACATTAAGCACCGTGCACTTGTTCAGATACATCGATAAGATAAAACTTCTACAGCTCTTTGTGCCTAACTACCAATAACCACGATAATACTCTGTAATCAACGCTCTTTTTGAAAGTATTGATTGATACACCATTCACAGAAAATTCCTTGTAAGGATCAATTTTAAATTTTTTACAGGGAATACGATAACCAATACTTTATTGTTGTGCACCGGTCGATTTGTTTTAACTAGTCCACTTAATTATATATCTTAATTAAGCATAGAATTGATCTCTCTGATATAAACACTAACAACCTGAAAATTAAAACAAAATTGGTAATCACTAGAAATCAAATTAAAATTATTATTTTGTTTTCCAATGGATTGAAATAAATGGCATAAAAGCAAACAATAACAACGTAATCTCAGAGTTGAAATAATTTATTGTTAGGAGTAATAGGCAATTCTTTCAGTGGTATATTCCAACGAGAAATAGTTTTGCAATCTATTTTTATTTGTAATCTAGCCTGTTAGGACTCAAATACACACAAAGCTTTTTATTCAAAGAATGTTTTACATATATTTCAAATTTACTGAAGTTGGCGCAGAGCGATAAGTGAGAGACAAATGTTGTCCAGAATATGACCGGAGTTCAGTCAAAGGTTACTACTTAAGCTTTAACCCGTAACAAGAAATGAGAATTCTATACATCTATAAGAACTTCGTCAATCTGACACTCATTACAGTGTAATTTGGACGAACAATAAAATCAATATGCATCGATTGAAAACTTAAATGACATTCTAGAATGAACCTAACCATGACAACAGGAAAGTGGTGATAATACAAAGCACCTACAGTATAAAACATAAATTAACCTTCACGTTATCAGCAGAAATCTAGATATCGCGGAATCGCGTGCCAAACAAAGCTCTGCTTACAGGTAATCTATTTATATTATGACTAACAATATAATAATGATAATCTTAATCGTATTATCATATTGTTAAGTAGTTTAAAAACACCTTTTATTATAACAAATACAATAAAGTAAATAGCAGCCCTTTAACGTCCCACTGCTGGGTACAGGCCTCCTCACTCCGAGGAGCGAGGGTTTTTAGAGCATAGACCCACCACTCTGCTCCACTGCAGATTGGCAGGCTTGGTACACAAGTGCACTCTCTATCCCTTCACTCTCGTAGTCCGATGTGACGGGAATCCGACACAGTCGGAGAGAGTTCAGGCGCAGGACCGACGGCTTAACGTGCTCTCTGAGGCACGGTGGATCCCACCGCCAACTTCCCAACTTCGGACAAATATTGAGAAAATCTTAATAGAAAACTCAATATTGATTTTTGAATTGGCCCGTAAAATACAAATACATAAGGTAAATAACAAATACAGTAAGTTTTATTAATTATAGGTTTATGCACTTATTTATCGGATCGGACAAACCTGAAGCTTTAACGAAAGCGGTAACTACTACCGTGTTAACTTTTAATGTCTTCAGCCTTTTAAAATGGCTGAGAAACAAATGATTATATAAAATTTTCTACACGTTTTGATATAATATTACCAAGATTCGTACGTTTGTCAGGCAACGTATTTTTTACGATTTCTTAAATGTTAAATACTTAATTAAATGTTGTTACTGCTTTAAAGTTTTCACTTTGATTTCTTATTTTTTCAGATTAGTTAATTAATTTTGTTTTATTACCACCGTCTTGTAGAATAAATTATTTATAGGCTCAAGTGATGTGTGCATGTAGCATTATTACACGTATAACTAGTTCGATCGACTTCGATAACGCCATCATGTCATGAAAAAGTACCTGTCAGTCAAATATAGATGGATCGTGTAAATTATTATATTTCTTAGTTACATCATAATAACTTTTATATAGAGATGGAGATCGCTATGTTGTATACATTAACGCATTAACAATGAAGTGTCACTTCGTGTACGTTCATTTAGAGACTTTTTCTTAAGCCAATACTTATTTTCAAATATAAAAACCAATTGATGCTCCTTAGTCTCGCTAAAACTCGAGAGCGGGTAGACTGATTTGACTAATTTTAGTTTTGAATTATTTGTGGGAATATAAAAAATGCTGGGATTATAGTTAAAACCACAATTACCCATCTGTTAGAAACTATTCCTAAATGTGAAACGTTTGATGTTTATTATTTAGTCATTTATAAATCAAATTAAGTTTAAAGAATACTTTTGATTTGTTTTTTCATTTGATTTTGACATTTGACATTTACTGCCAACAATTTCTGATCGCAACTGAAATATTATTTTACGCATTTTGACGGGAATCTGGCCGCAAAGGTCGTTTTATTCCGGTTTAGTTTTGATCACATTATTTACTAAAGTTAAAATATTCTGCAATTATCGTTCAGCTTTGATTTTTATTGATTCTGAAGCAATACGAAATTTGCTGGGTCCGCTAGTTTAAAATAAAAATGCATTATCAATCATCATCATATTAGACTTCGTCGCAGACAAACTATAAAAATGTTACTACGAAATTTTTCAAATGAGATGTTGAGGGAGCAATTTTTAATATTACACACGCATTATTACACCAGCAACACCTTCAATAAGCTATATAATTCTATATTGATAAATACAAATTTAGACATAATTAGTATATATTTTACTTGTAACATTTGCACTACTTTCATAACACCTTGAATTCCGGATATTTATGCAAGTGTATCAATTACTATGTGCAGAGATTTTCCGCGTTAGATCTTAAAACGAGCGTAGATGTTTGGCGAACATCCCGAGCTATATAATCAGTAGGATATAAAGAAAATTTCCACTTTACGATATAATTTCATTTTATATAATAATCATATAGCTACGAATTTAATCTCGTGACATCATGGGTGATAAAATATATTGCACAAATTTTCCGCGCTAATCAAAATTTTAACATTGTGACAATGAAGACATTTAATTATCATGTCTTATATATTTTTTTATTGGTGACAGATTAGCGCTTGACTGTGATCTCACCTGATGGTAAGTGATGATACAGTCTAAGAGATGGAAGCGTGCCAATCTGGCAAGAGGCGATATAGCTCTTATGGTTTCTACACAGCATCGTCCTAGAAAACAAATCTTTTTGTTTGACAGTACGTTGTTGCTGTTAGGGTGGTAACTAACCGCGGCTGAAGCCTCCCTCCAATCCAGACTCAGAAAAAAAAGAAAATACAATTTTCTAAATTCGTCCTACCGGGGATCGAACCCGGGACCTATGCTAGCAAAGCGTGTACTCCCACCACTGCGCCAGCGAGGCCGTCAAAATAGTATGTATTATTGATTATAAACTTACCAATAATTACGTTTAAGGATGAACATTGCTTAGTATTGTAACTTTCGGTTTCTACTAAAACAATTAAGATGATAGATTTTTAGTTTTGCTTGATAGAATAAAAGCCCGTTAAATATATTTCATCATAAGTGGCAGTCGCGAAAATGTAAGTAAAAATTATAATGTTTCTAAATTCAGATTTCAACGTCCATACCAAAAAAACAAATACACCACATAAGAAAATTTAAAATCATAACTAATTAATTATGATAATATTATCGCTTACAACTACCTCAATGGGTTCTACTATACTACTTCTGGGTTTGAGTTTCAAGTTGGGTCAATTCAATATTGATATTAGGTTTTCTATTACGAAATTATCAGTATTTGCCCGAACTTGATTAAAGATGGCGGTCTGCTAAACCACCTTGCCTGGGAGAGCACGTTAAGCCGAATGTGCTGCGCGTGATCCCTTTTCCGTTGTGTCACAATTTCGATCCCATCTCACTATGAGAGACAAGGAGTAGAGAGTACTAGCAAATGGTTTACTTCTTCGTGAGATTGGCCCCCGTGGCCAAAATTCTATTACAAGGATTATTATTGATATCAATGACTTTTTTTTACATAGAACATGTTAAAATTCCCGAATATAGCTTGTTACAGTTTTCCTGCGTATAATGTTGGCTTGGAGCCAAAATAGTTTTGTGCTAATTAAAGTATGTACATTAGGCAATTTGAACTATCTACTCATTTTCAAAACCGAAATTGATCTAAAAGGCATCTATAACAAAGAGTCATCATAGAAATACTACACAGCACTAATACGAAGTTTAAGTTAAACAACTAACTAACTTCGTAGTACTGCGAAGATATATCACGTTTTCATGGTTTCCCATAGGATTCTATTAGTTTATATTTCTTCATTTTCTGAAGTCAGTAATCAGAAGAGAAGTTTAAATGTATACATACAAAAACTTATTTCATTGAATTTCACTGAAGGAAAATTGGTATTTAACTGAAAGATAAAACGTTGTTAAGCTTCATTATAAAAGGTTTCTACCTTTAACATGTAAAATAATTTATTTACTTGACTAATCTCATCCAATGAAAAGCGACAATACAGTATGAGTAATAGTATTGCGCCAGAAAATGCTATTTTTGAATCTGATACCGAATCCGGAACCTCTGAAGAAGAGATACGAAATGCGCAAATTTACGTTTTCTGCTTCCAAGCCTACTTGGTCTTTTATGGAGAAACGTCGAAGACATTCTGCCTTTCTTTCTTCGATGCCCCCTTAAGTGGTTCGACGGATTTGCCAAAAGCCGTATGTGTTTCTAGATCAACCTACTTCTTACAATAATGCAGATACATCATGATAGAGCATTATTTTTATGCCTTCTAGGTATTCGACATAAACGTTACGTTACTTTCTCCGCATGGAGTTTTGAACTAGTAGGTTTCTACCTAAAAACTATATAATCAATTATCAGCGACGAAATCTAGGCTTAACCTAGATGATACAAGCTTGAGTATCTATTAAAAGATTAAGAACATTGTCATAGCCGTTAAGAAATGCTATTTGCAAAAATATCTTCGTTATTTTTATAAAACTGGCGCCAATGAAGATATGTACAATCCACAAATTTTGCCACAATTTTCCCACATATATCCAGTGAGATCTAGGTCACGTATTTTTAGACCTAATGGTGGAACGTTACGTAGCACCTATTAAATAGTCAACACATTGACAATATTTAACCGGTATTAATTTATTTAACATAATATTGCTTACCATAGCGTTGACGGATTTGTAAACACTACGATTAATTCACACTTCCCTTATATATTATTCCCTTAAATATAAATTTTGCTCAAAATTTTAAAACGTTACACTTTTTATTCATCCACGCAAGTTCAACTACACTTTCAAGGTTGTAGTGGATGACTATTAATGTTAATATAGCTTTATGAGATATGAATTGATTTGCTAAATTTATTATGCAAAATATTGTACAGCGCTATCTATTTAAAGATCAAGTAAAACGTTTCAAGTTTTCTTTCTGAGTAGAAAATTGCCTTTTTTTGCGCTGGGAAATGCTTTTACGCACTTACCCTGACCAGAATGGGTCAGGAGTGTGGGACTCAGCGAGGGAGGGGACTTCGCAATACCCACTAAAACCCAGCGGAACCCTCTTCATCCGTAAGTGAGACACCAGAGGTTCAGCTTGCGCATTCTTCCCTGGTGCCCTAGATGAGTCCGACTGAGGATTCATGGAGGTGGGAGCAGGTGCGCAAACAAGCGCCGCCTAGTATCCCGCCTCCTTCGGCGGTGAGAGGGAGCATCTACTGCATTCTCTCTATCTCGCTCGTGGGCCTCCTTTAGCGAGATTACAGTCTCGCAGAAGAGGGCCACTTCCGCCCAACATCTCTCACTTGACATCATCGTGCCAAGTAGAAAATAGCCTGGAAGAAGCAGAGGCATACCTTGTAGAAAATTAATAACCAACGTCGCTGCTCTATCGCTGCAAGGTCAAATCCATGACCCAGGACAACATCCTAAATAAATCACCTGGCCCAACTAAGAGCTAGAGAAGGACGGCCTGGGTAAAGAGGAACACCCCGAGGCCCGAATCCCCACTTTAAGAAGTGTGAAGACCACCCTATGCAAATATGGACTAAATTCTAGTATTTTACTAGTATCAAAACTACAATATTTATTAATCTGCCTTTAAGAAATGTGCCTGATGAAAAACACCTGTAATTTAATTCGTTATTTAGTTTAAAATAAACAAAGTTATACGTTAATATTAAAACGTACCACTTCCTTTGTAAGTTGGCACTATTTTGTTCCTTTTCATAGAGCATTAGTCAAACAAGCGAACAAAACATTTTGCAATAAGTGACCGAGCTAATTTCAAGGTTGCATTTCTACTATTAGTCATACGGATACAACGAAAGAAATATAATAGAGAATGAAAAATATTTGAGTAGTCTTTTGAAACATAGTTTGAATGTACAGTATAGTTATTTTATAAAAGACTTACCCAGCCTTACAAGTGTCTGTAACTGCATATTTCTCGATCCCATAAGAACTATCATTAAACAACCCATGAAGTATCCTTTCCAATCATAAACGAATCATCGAAATCGGGTGGCGTGATCTTGTGCTATTGACTTCTACGTTTTCTCATGGATGCCATCCTCAGAACTGGACTAAAAAAAATGAGACACTACCACTTTTCATATAAAAAAAGGATCATCAAGATCGGTTCACTAAGTCGGAAAATATTCATTAAAAAAAATACAGACGAATTGATAACCTCCTCCTTTTTTATGAAGACGGTTAAAATGGAGTTACTCGTTCTTATAGCCATAGATCCCGTTGCAAAATTTCTGTTTTTCACGCTATTGCGCACGCGTAAACTGCACAGGTTCTAAACCACTCAACCATCACTGCACGTAGTAGTAGACACAAACTTTTAACAATCTTCATTCTTTGTCAGGTGTCTTTCAAAGTTAACATAACCTTTTAAAAACCTCATAACTAAAATATCAAGTTCAATATTTCCATCCAACACTAAATGCGAAGGAGAGAAAAATAACAATACCGATTATTCATGAAGAAAAAAGAATTTTTTATAAATAATGTGTACCTATAGTATTTTTTGAGAAATAGAACACGCTGTATAATATCCGAAGTATGTATCGTGGTTTTTTATTGCTAATAAAGTATCGTAATTTTTATTCTTATACGTTTTTTACGACGAAATAATAACATTAATAAACACTTTTAAATTATATGAAACTTAATCATTTTTTAAAAACGCAATTAATATTAACTTTGATAAAACAAAGTGTACATTATATTCTTTTAAATTACCAGACTTTTGGTTGTTTGAAATACATAATTTAATTTGTTTTGTGGTGAATCCAATACATCCAATCATCCGATCTTTAAATATAACGAGGGGGAATGCAGAGCTATTTAACATTAAAAAAACTTCGCAATAGTGTCAAAGAATAATACTATGATGTGTATTTATAATATATCTCAGTTCCACGTGCATTGAAAATAAATGAAGGTTAGTTTTAAGAAATAACTCTGATAGATATACGATTACCGAATAATAAATATTGATGATGGCCCTTATGATACTCGGCCAAATACGATAAATATAAATCACGGAAGTGAAAATAGACTATTAATGTATTCCTTTTCGATTTATGACGGTTAACGTATCATAAGATTTATTATTAGATATTGGATTGTATGCAAAATAAAGAGCCGGTGAAGGTTTGGTGGTAGAACCCGTGGTTTTTACTAAATTCTGAGATCAGATCATGACGAAGGCAGACTCTTTCCTTTTATACTTACAAGCTAAGACCATTGCATAATTTTTAGAGACGTTAATGGTGATCATTAAAAAGGTCGACATTTAGTCGCTAAATATAATTCTTATTACATCATTTTATTGATTTAGAAATTCGAAATCTATACAAATAATTTAAATGGGAGTACACGTTTGTAATTTAAAATTATAGTTGTTCACTATATGCGCAAAGAACGATCAGCATTTATTTATACAGAAAAGAAAGTTTTTTTTAATTTATATTTGTGTGTATGTTTATTCACAGTAGTCTCTGAAACGACTGGACCGATATAGGCGGGAATTTCACTTACAGATAACTAATGTTACAAGGAGTAATATATGCTACTTTTATTTGAGAAAATGTAAGACTTTCGCAGGGAACAACTAATGAATAATATAAAACAAACTTATGTACGATACATTACTAATTGTATCATCTAAATTAATATTATAAAGAGAAAATATTTGTGTTTTTGTATTTTTGTATGTAACGTTTTCACACAAAAAATTAGAAAGCTGCATTTTCACTGAGCGACACAGTCTATATTACTTTCCAGTCTAGTCTAACTAGTTATGCCACTATAACTATTTTTTTACATTTTAAAAGTCATTAAAAGTGCCGACAAAATCAAACCATATTCATATCCTATTAATAAGACTGTTTCAATACCTGTAAAATACTTATTAAATTATTAGTATCGGACATTCCATTCAAGATATAACTAATTTTTAAATGTATTTGCGCCTATTGTCCAGCCTGCTTTGAGGGAGGGGATCAGCCGCATCCTCCCTTTTCCTCTCATTTGCTTGCTTTAGCGAGATGACGGTCTTGCAAAAGAAGGCAACCACTCTCCATCCAAACGCGTTAGTGAGCATCATATCAATTATGCTTTCCAAAGAGAGGTCTCCTCCGGCCAGCGACAATAAGATATGCCGCTAGGGCACCCACGCCGGACACTCTGCCAACGTATGATGCACCATACTGATAACTGACCCTGCGACTGGGGTTAGTTAGCTCATATTCCAAGGATACCAATATGCCTATACTGTTATTTTAACCCACCGATATACCTATACTGTTTTTATTTTTATCAAGCTAAAAATTACTAGAGCGATATAAAAATTTCTTTCATTACCTCCTTGAAATCAAGAATTTTTCAATACCTGTACAATATTATGAATGATGATTAGATTATGAATGTCAGTGTGTATCTTATAATCTGTAAAACTAAGTGAAATAGTGTTAACGAATAACTATATAATAAACTTTTATGGTAATGAAAATAAATCTATGGTCCTTCTTTTTAGACCTTCCACTACCACAAGATCTAAATACTAGCAATACCCCGCATATGGTATTTAATGAATTCTAAACAAAAGCATGTGGAAGCTTAATACTATTTTAAAACTTACTAAATTATATTTCATCTCTGGAAAAAATCTTTTCTTCTTAGCCTGTATAAAGGCTACTTTATGTACACATTCATTAAATGGTTTTGAAATACGCCTATTTAATGTTAAGAAACGCTCCAAAGCTATGCAAGCTCAAAGAAAAGTAGAGCAAGCTTTACACTACGGAGGCGGGAAGCGATGTGAAGTCGCTATCCTTTGAATATTACATGAATCGGGTTTTCATGTTTCAGCTATAGGGAGACATTCATGAAAGGGTTATAATCTTAATATAATCTTTAAGAAGATCTATTTAATCTGTCGCATAAATTCTTAACGTTTCATTTTAATACGTTCAATGGTAAATTTTACGTGGTGGTTCTAATAATCATACTTAGAATTTCCTTCATCCGCTCAAGTGTTTTCTAAATCGAAATTGGTCCAGAAACTGATGCAAGGATGGTATAGGCTCGACTGTCTAGATATTTAAAGAACATATTCCACTTCTGGGCAGACATGCATTAGTCTCTTGCGGACCTTAAAGCTCGATGTCATCTTTATATATGACAATATTAATAAGTGTATCACAATTCTGGAAAAACAGAAAGTTTAACTAATTTTATTGCTTGCCCACACTATATCTACAATATTTAATTCGTCAAAAAACAAGTGATTAATTTGGTTACGGTATAAATAATTGATAAATTAATAAGTGATAAATTAATAAAATATTGAATTGTGTAGTCGATTTTTTTGGCAAGCATACATACAATAAATTGAGATGAGAAAAATATATCTAATGATGATGAAATAGAGAAAGCGAGAAAATAAGTACTCGCACAAAACATTTCATTTAGACGTATGTAAATTTTAATCAGCATACTCGTATATGAGTACACGCTATATAAAATTATCTAAATTTTAGTTAATAACAGCGGAATCCAAATTAATCTATATTTTTTGTATCATAAACTTATAAGCAAATCAAAAAAAATAACACTATCAACACAAAATTTCATTTAAGCGTGTTTTTATTATCGATAATGCTTTCCTTTAAATTAGCTTTTTTGTATTGGGTCACTATTATTATATTCTTCCTTTAATAATGTATGTGTTCTAAAATAAAAACAATTCAGGAATGATTCACAAGCATGTACAAAAATATAACAATATACTCGTATACTAAACAATTCCATAGAATTTGGCGAATTTCAGTGCAACAACTCCCACGTCCACAATCGTGAAATTAAATTCTACGCCTACATTTTCATGCTCCCACTGCCTAAACCTCCCACACAATACTGGAATGTTAACTCTTTGAAAAAACTTTAAAAGGTTAAATATTCAAGACAGAAGATACACCTACGTGTTAAACCTAATCTAGAAGGTAGACAATCCAACAAGTATAAACTCTTTAGACTGAAATCTTTGAAACGTCATCGGACTTTCGACTCAAATTTACTAGTGTTTTTTCAGCTCAAATCGTTGAAGAATTGGATCATACATATATACATATTTCAAATCAAATAAATCCGACATTCCAAACTGCAGTATCTATATAATTCGCGAAATATGCTTGTAATTTTACACATGAATAAAATTTTATGTGTAAATTTTACATAGGCTGCTGTGGGAGAATATTTATACAATCCAAAAAAAGGTAGTTATAAAGGAAAGCCTTTTGAAAATTAAACTTTTAAATCAACTATAGAGATCACGACATCTTTTCACTGTGTGATTGACCGATGGTAGCAATATGATATAATGTGGTATCTGATAGAGTTAGCCGCTTGACTAGCGAAAAAGCGATATACATTGTCAAGGTATATATATTAAACCTGACCTCGGTATTACCCTGAATAGATCCCAGTCGTGGCTTCAGAGAAGAATTTCGCAAGCGCCGCATTGCGTAACGCCCCCGAAAGAATCATGAACACTTTCCAAGATTTGGAACTTGGAGCATGTCAACGAATTGCGCATTAAATTATAGGAAATTCCAATATCGCATACCGTCTCTATGATGCGTAGAAATTTATAATATGTTACGTGCGTCACTTATTGGAATCGTTAGAATGTATTAACAATCGCAGTTCTGCGTAGATAAACAAAATACCACGAAAATAAAATAGAAAAAAAGTAAAAAACATTACAAACATCTTATATATTTGATACAGTTAAAAAAATGTATCACAGGGATATAAAGACAAGTCCCTCGTTTAAATAATGTGATTACAAATCACTCTTTGTTTGCTGACGATGTCTTGAACTTTTAAATAAGTTCAAATTTTTCGAATGCATATCTAAGAACCTTGGTAAACTGCTCATTAATAATAATTCATAGGAATAATTCTTAACTATACCAATTTCAATTGATAGTAAGATATATCTAAATTATAATTGTACATAATTGTAATTAATTGTACATAAGAAGTAAGAAGAGTGTGAACGCTTTTTAAGTTTAGTCACAAAACAAATCGTGAACAATCCTATAAGTATTTGACGATCAACAAACATGTTTATTATCTCATTAGTCTAATGTTCAGCATGTCCGAATACATACATGAGGTCCTGGTTTCCAATCCCGTGTCGGACCAATTCAAAATCGATGGGTCGATCGATTCAAAAATGGGAATGGCGGTGTGATCCACTCCCGTGCCTCGGAGAGCACGTTAAGCCGTAGGTCCTGCGNAAAGCCCTTTCCATCGCACGCTGAGTGACTCTGAACTTTCGTATAAGGCCCATAGTCAGCGACCACGTTTCGGAGCCGTAGGTCATCACTGGCAACACGCACTGTTCGAAGAGCTTTGTCTTCAGGCACTGAGGGATATTGGACGAAAAGTGCCTGTGCCCAACAGTGCCTGTGCCCAACAGTGGGACGTTAATGGGCTGCTACTAACCTTTTTTTTAAAACTAATATTATAAAGAGGAAAGATGTATGTACGTATGTAAGTATGCAAGCATGTATGTATGTTTGTTACGTTTTCACACAAAAAAATACTGGACCGATTTCAAATTTTTTTCATCAATTGAAAGCTGTATTTTCGCTGAGCGCCACATTTTAGTTTCTCAAAAAAAATAGATATCCTTAAGAAAAATTCATGAATGTAACCCAAGGTGTAAAACAAAAAGTCTGTTAACGCGTGCGCTGCTAAAACTATTAAAGATAGAACAGAAAAGAGATGTGGGCCTGTGAGGGAAATCTCTCACAGGCTTTGGGCAAATGTTGAGAAAACTTTGATAGAAAACTTAATATTGATTTTTTAATTCGCCCGACCTGGGACTCGAACCTAGGACCTCATATCTGTAGCCGAACATGCTAACCACTAGTATAATGAGGTAATCCAGACCATTATGCGATTAGTAGATATTAACCTAGGGAGGTATTAAAGGTCTGTCCAATGTCAAGTGTATTGGAGGGTGTGAGGCCACGGCCTTGAATAGTGCGTAGGTCGTCACGCAGCGGTGACGTCACCGACCGCATTAATATATCAACTAAGCAGCCTGCAGGGCAACATTTTCCGTGTATCAGACAATACGACGCCAACGGTACGTTCATAACATAACGCTTAAAAAAAAAATGTATACCTATTATTTTGGATGACGTAATTTGCCAAACAACAATAAAAACAGAATTAGTCATAACAGGTGTATTTTTTTATATCAGATAAAAAATATCACTCTCTGACTCATTACGTAATCTCCCGAACTATTCGCTGGATTGATTTAAATTTAAGAAGAACGAATTTTCTTAAAAGGGATATCCCCATGTTCGCACGGAATCAGGAATTATACAGCTGACTCCACTTAGCACAAGTAGTTATAAATAGCTTAATAATGAAAAATTTAAATATGTTTTATTAAAAACAAGACATCTGTTATCAACCTCCTGTTGATGAGGGTTGTCCGTCCATAAGGTTTCTTTTTTTATAATGTGGCATTAAAAAATAGATACAACTCTAAATTTTCGCCCTCCTATCACCAACCCCTACTTTTTAACTGCGATATTAGATCTTATATGGCAAAACAGCCTTTGCTGGGTCAACCAATAATTAGGTATATGTATTTGCATTGAATGTTGCTACCGTTACGAGTCAGTTTCTTTTTATTTGAAAGTAATCAAATAAAAAGAAACTGACTTAAAATGGCTAGTTCCATAAATATTTAAATCACATAAAATGTTCACGTCCTATTTTTTACAGTAAATTCGAGCCACAACGGATTACTACTTCGATGTCACACGAATTAAAGTTAACGAAATTAGCCTGGACAGTATCGTCGCTTCAACCGATGGACGTCCACTGCTGGACATAGGTCTCACGAAATGATGCCCACAACGCCCGATCTTGCGCCGCCTGGTTCCAGCGGCTACCGGCGACCCTCCTTATATCGTCAGTCCACTATGTGGGGGGTCTTCATAGACTACGTCGTCCGGTGCGGGGTCGCCATTCCAGCATCTTCCGGCCCCAACATCGGTTCGTCGGACTATGTGCCCTGGCCATCGCCACTTCAGGTTCGCGATTCGTTGGGCTATGTCGGTGACTTAGGTTCTGCTGCGGATCTTCTCATTTCTGATTTGATCGCGTAGAGAAACTCCGAGCATAGCCCTCTCCATCGCACGCTGAGTGACTCTGAGCTTTCGAATGAGACCCTTAGTCAACTGAACAGTATATTCCACTAAAATTTTATTAAATTAAAAATATACAGATGTAGAGACATATTTCGTATTTCTTTATTTGGATATACATAATTCAAATATGAGACAAACACAAATATTTGGAGTATACACTATAAAGTCTATTAATTATAGACATTTTATAAATTGAGTAATACCAGTTTTTCCAAAAATTAGAATCAAGGATAACAAAATATTGACAATGTAAGAGCTATCATTCTATGCTATTCTGTTATGGCCTTTTGAAATGGAACATCACATTGACGTCACGAGATTATTTATTTTAGATAACACCTGTACAACGTAAACAAACATGTGCTAAAATTGTTATGTATAATATGTTAAACTTTGTTCTGATTTTTTATAATACAAACACAATTTTTTTATTTATTATTTAAAAACTATTCGCAATAATTTCTTTACGTTAAAAAACTGAACCGTTTCGCGAACAAACAATTAATATTTCATATTGTAACAAGAACATCATCATATAATATGGAGTTTAATAAACACAAATTATATAAGTGGATTCAGATAAATCAAGTTACTATTAGCTTACACCTTTCCTATATACTTGTTTAAATTTTAAATAAAAAAAACACTTTTTATACATCCACTTTACATAATTTACGACACTTGATATCTTAGAGCATTTCTTTTCAAATATTTTCTTATATAAATGATTAATTCATCGTATTTCGGAAAAATTGTAAAGCGACATATTTTGAAAACTCACTAAAGGGTTTAAAGTTTTCTTTCCATGTAACCATTTTAGGAAATTGGTGCAAGATGATGTAGTATTTGACTTTTTTGTTTTATTACTTGTTCAGTCAAAGGATTTCGTCGCCACGTCTTAAAAGTCTCCTTCACGTAGTTAGAGCTATAGTATCGTAGGATATTTTGGAAATCGATGAAAATGAAGGTTCTAAGCACTATAAAGCGAAGAGATCTTTACCCTGCAGTAAAACTTTTATACGTAGTTGAATATATTAAACAGCAAGTAATAAAGCTATAAATAAACTATAACGAAAACAAAAATACGTTAGGTTAACGAATAAACATGCTATCTTTGTGCATTTTACAACTGTTTTCCATAAACCATAATTTGATAAGAATTTCATAAACAAACTATTAAGTACGTCGTAAGTATTTTTCCACGTAACATTATATGCCGAAATGAAATATTCCGAAGCACATTAAATCTAAAAGGTTTTATCTTATCTTTATATTGCAAATCTAACGCCTGATATAATATTAATATGATGAAGCAAGCGCGGAATCTTGCAAAATAAATTTTATGATAAACAGATTTGTTTTATATTAGCTAATTATAACACAGATGAATTATTAACCACTTGCGATTGGCATGCATTGCAATGCCCTTTTGTACAACTACCCTATTTCATTATTAAACGTTGATGCTGTTAATTCAAATTAATTCATGGCAGATGTAAAAAGTATTACAATACACATCATATCTATATCATATTAACTGTTAACCGCATAGTTCCGAATTCCGTAAGAATATGCGGAAATCCGTATTAAGAGACCTTGCAACAAGAGTTTGCCAAATTTCCAGTCAATCGTGAATATTCTTAATCGTAATGAGTAATTAAGTAAATTGAATAGTCTAACGAAATCGGTTTAATAGTTTCAAAATCTATAATGAAAACAATATTTGTGTTACATACGCAGATGGACTTTTAAAAATTCGCACTTTTATCACTGTTTGTATTGTTTTAGATATCAAAATTCTCTAGTCATAATCAATTTTAGCAGAAAACTAAATATTTGATAACTAAAGTATTAGTGTAAAGTGTAATGACGATTTTAAGTTAGTGTGGTAGACAAGTCCACAAACCTTGATAATTCCAAGCAGTATAAAATTCATAAATATAATTTTCTAGTCACCTAAACATAGATATTTCTAGGTACAGCTATGAGCCAATAAGTTCATCACCTGTCGCCATCAAGGTTGATACCAGTCAGCATTTATGATAGACACATTAATATAAATCACTGTTTACATTTCCATTTCCTTCATATGATAAAAGATTAAATATTTTCTTTAGTGAAACGTTTTTAACTGCGCATCTTCTAATAATATTATTGAAGGTTTCATTCGCTTGCAAACCGATATGCATGTTTCTTAATGCGCGCGTCAATTTTACGTATACAACTACTCATAACATATTAATGTCGAACTGTTTTCATTTATTAATTTAATTTTACGACGCTCCGGGTGTTATATTGTCAACTGGAAAGTTTTATAATTCATTTATATAACAACTTTATTACATTCATTCACGTATATTACCTTGCCAATGACAAATAGCAACATTTTTGTCAACTCTATAACCTTGGACTCCTAATCTTTTGATTTACTAACGCTGTAGTCGACACAAATTACGCCTAAGCATAAACCAGTAGATATCCAGAAAATTTTCTCTACTTTAACAGCCATTGAAATAAAAAATTAAACATTCTACAAACGAATTATTTTGTGAAATATTTTAAATATTTTTTTAGATCATCTTTATAGCAACCCATTAACGACCCAGAACTGCTCTCACGCCTTCTTATTCATAAGAGAAGAGTTTTAGAGCCACCACGCTAGTCCAATACGGGTTTGCAGGCTACGCATAAATGCAGGTTTGAAAAAAGAACAATGATGGATTGGAAAGAACAATCAACCACGTAAATTTCATTGCTAAAAAGAGAAACTTTATTGTGCCTGTTGTGGTTTCGAACCCGCCAATTCTTCAAACAAGAATTCACACGTCTCACCAAAAGGCTGTCATAATTTTTTTTAGATTTTCACAATGTTTTTTACATGACACTTTTGTTGGATTTACGGTAGAATAACCTGTACTTAACCGTGATATAATCATTGAAAATGGCGATTTCCAAATACCTTACAGAAATAAAATTTATGTACATATATTAGCCGTACGGCCATCTTTGCATTGGTAAAATAAAGTTTCCACTGTCCCCCTTTTCACGCTATCAGAAATTGAATTTTAAAAATAATTTATTGACAGTAGTATGGCACAAACAGAAATCACATATAACGAGTCTCCAGAAATGGTATGGGTATTTGTAAATTCAATTAAATACAAACCACAAGTCAGAAAATATATAGATGTCGGAGTGCAAGAGTCTGTGGATCGCGGGTCCGTGTGTAACAGTCTGTGGAACGCTGGCGCCATCTGTGTATCGGCGTGGGGGCAGAGATAAGTGGCAGTCCGGCCCGTCTCTCAGCAATTCTCGAGTGGCGGTCGGCCGGAGTGGTCGACTATTGAAACTGTCGCGTTCCTAGCTATTAGTGTTAATGAGTTTGTGTAAATTGATATCGGGAACATTAAGTGATTGAACATTATAATCCGAGTTAATTAATAAAGTGTTTGATTGCACCAACATTACCCACGAACGCCCACAGAATAAGAAATTAAATAACGGTTCCAATTAATAACAATGTCGGCGGAGAACCCTACGCCCCTATGCTTTATGCTTCTCCTTTTCTCTCTTATTCTCCGACATATATACATATATATTAAATTTTACAAAAGATATTGGAAAATTAGATGGCAAAGATTATGTTGTCCAAATGTTGACCCTCACTTTGCTGACATTCCTCTACATGAAATCGGAAATTAGCCACCACGCTTCTACACATCTCTCCGGAAATGGCAGTCATTTCGGTGCGGATGTTGTGCTTCAGTTGCAGTAGAGGTCCTGGTTTTATGGACTATGCAGTGGTCGTTCATGTTTCTCTCTCGGATTTTCGTTGGACCGGATGCGGCAGTTTATTTGTTTACGTGCCCGTTTAAGTGAAAACTCGCTTCATCACTATACAAGATGTTTTCAGACGATGGAAAGCGTTAAAGCATTTCATTTGCAAAATTCAGTCGAAGAGTTTAGTCGGTAAGTTTCACTTCCTGCACGAGCTGAATTTTGTAGGCTGTAAGATGTAAATATTTGTTCAAAATATTGTGCAAAGACGATTTTTTAATGTTAAGTCCTTGACCTCGTTTCCGAACTGATTGAGATGGATTTTGACACACTGAAACTCTCACTTCTTCAATCGCTTGTTGGGTTCGAACAGAGCGTGGGCGATCTGGATGGTGAATTTTCACACTTGAACCGGTATTCTCAAACATTCGAATTCATTTTCTGATGGTATCGTCCTTCGGTGCATTCCGTACATTAAATTCTGCACGATATAAACGTTGAGCTGACACTATCGAATCGCCATTGCAATAATAAGCGCGTATGCAAAAAGCACGACAGTTTCCCGGGTACGCTTCCATGGTTACTAAATCTCCAAATAATGGCGGGACACGCTATCCTAAAATCGTGCCCTTACTCGGACAACGCCGATACAAATACCCCTACCCTTTCTGGACACCGTATACAATCTTTAAATTAAGGTGTTTATTACATATTCTTTTATTAATTACGTAGAAGTTATGTAGCGTATCCAAATGAACAATGATTATAAAACTTGACTAACAATAAAATAAAAATAAGATAAGAGGAAAGAACTAGGATATTTTTTGCTTATAACAATAAAATGCATTCTATGCCATCGAACTTTGACTTTCTTCAACATATAACACTTTCGTATAGCTGTCCAAATTCTGGCAGATTACCAAAGGAAAGCAATAAATAGAGAATCATGGGCGCCAGCCCGCCGACTTAACCGGTAAAAGATAGTGATGGATGTAATATATTACGAAAAACTTTTCTATCCATCCATTTATCTTAAGTACTGAGAATCGTTACGAAAAAGAACCATCGGTAATCTTTGACCAGTTGATAACAGTCAGTAAGTCTGTATCCAAGAAAAAATGTAAACAGCTTATTATAAAATCTACTGATTTAATGTCTCTAAAAAAACTTAATAAACAGTATTAATAAAAAAATTAAAAACTTCTAACGCCATAAGGATGAAATAGTTTCAGAAATTATTTGTAAGGTTGAGCGTACGAATTTTTAAGCGCAAGCAGTTTTGGCTTTGGATTTGCCTTTACATAATTTTTATATGTCAAAATCTTAGTTCTAGTCTTATAAAAAGAGCATGTAATGACTTTGAAGATTACATGTTAAATTTTTCCTAATGTATTCCATAAAAATTGTTTAAAATACTAACTGCTGTAACTATTGGGTTTCTTTTCGATTTCTTCTCGGTAGAACTATCGATGGGAAAAGGGTGGTAGAAAAAGCGAAAGAACTTTTTGGGCCTATTTGAATGAAAAATATTTTGATTTCATTTCTTATTATGTGAATTACAAGGAGATATTTGCAACATGTGTCAAGAAATGCAGTCTAATCAAGCATTTATTGACAGTAATATTGGAGATTGTTAAGTTTTTAGTTAAACAAACAAAAGGTTTATTGCCCTGCGATAAATCGTGAGTGCAGTTTAAACACTCTCTGAATTATCTGTAGCTATATGGTAGCTAAAACTAAACTACCTCTGCAACAAGTTTTTATTACCTCCTTTTGTTGTTAACATTAACTATTTTTTAAAAATATTCAATATAATTACTTAATTCCTAAAAATACTACTTTCAATGACATCTTTTAGTTATTCAGAAATTAATGAAGTAATGTTAATTTTGTTGTACTTATGTACACGCGTTAGAAGTTATACTTCTTTGGCGTAACAAGACAAAAATCTTTTCAAAAACTGAAATAGTTTTTTTTGTAGAATAATGCTATAGAAAAGCTTATGCTATAGCTAATTTCAGGGTGTCGGTTTTTTGTGACGAAATGCGCGCGTATCGTAAAAATTTACTCTCACCATTTTCTCTAACACGTCGAAAGAAGTATAACTCCAAAAATGATTTATCTCTAACTTAGTATAAGCAATATGTTGTTAGATTGCACCGCCGCGTACCAACAGCGTCCAAAAAAACATTTTTGTAATTGCTGTTGAGATACAACTGAACGATATAATTAAATTCTGCGAGAACGAAATTGCGGGTATACGCTAAATTGAAATAAACCTAAATCGTGCGACGCGAAATTTATGTGACTTTTTATGAGTGACACATTCCTACTGTACTCATATATAAAGCTTTGGAGCGTCCAACATTTTTTTAATAAATTATTTATAAAATTTTCATCTGTTGCGACCCGTATATGACTCGTCGCATACTGTACTGGTAACACCACAGTGTTTCTGAAACATTTATGACGACTATTTCGAGACCACACCTATAGAGCTGGAGAAGTCTCAATTGCGCAACATTTTCAAATAATGACAACATTGGGATGTATATTTCGAAACTCAGTTTATTATCAAGTGATTAGATGCTGTGAGCTTTTGGTGTAAACGTTTTATTTTTATAGGCAAAAGGCATGCGCAATCACACCTGATGTTAAGTATTGACGCAGCTTAGGGTGGACCGCGCTTCCTTAAGAAATGACCCTGACTTTGAAAATATCCCATTTGTAAGATTTGGGGAACACGGAAGGCGATAAAGCATTCCACTCCTTTGTGGTGCGATTCAGAAACGATCTGTTAAGTCGTTTAATACGGATACGTGGGATATGCACAATGTACAGATGCCAATCGTTTCTCTGCCTCGCTGTTCGGAAGCAAAAGGGCGACGGAGGTCATACAGTTCTTGGGCACACTCTCCGAAATATATCCTTTAGAACACCGATAGACATGCAACGTTACGTCGATGCTGCAGACTTGCCATTCTCTGATCGAGATTATTGTCGCTTATGAGTCTCCGGGCTCGGCGATCCACCGAATCCAAGGTATCAAGCTGGTACTTGGCGAAGTCGTCCCAAAGGTGGCTACAATAATATATACGATCGGACTTGAGCTTGATAAAGGTTTGAAAGCTGTTTCGGCGTGAAGTAGTGCTTGAACTTATTAAGGATACCAAGCTTTTTATGCATCGTTAAAATTTGAAGGTGGGAGATTTTACACCAAGGAGAAATACTGTCGGCAATCAGTACAGAAACATTCCGGAAAGAAGGAGGTACTCCTTTTGGCGATGAAAAAGCACGCTTGTGTTTTTGCAGCATTGAACTCAACTAGATTAGTATCGCCCCAATCGGACACTCTTTTTAAGGTAGAGTTGATGCACTTTATCATGACATCAGTCTTATATTCGTTTAATTCTCCTGCAGAGACGTCGCAGGCTATGATCCTGAGAAAGCACTGTAAGTTACTATATTTATAAAAAAATAAATTACACACTTGATTGTTCTTTATACACATACTTCTTACCTCGCTTTTACCTTATAAAAATTATACAATGTATTTTATATTACATAGTTATTAAAAATTTAGAAGTTTATATTTCTGTGGCTTTAAAAATTAGGCATTTCTCGTACTGTAAGAACTTTGGCATAAGAGACATACAATATACTCCTAAAACTGTAAAAACATAAAGTTGTTCAAAAACTTTATACGAATAAATCACCTTCTTCGAATTTTACAAAGGCTTCATACGAAGTAAAAATTATTTAAAAAATAAGTACCCATATTTAAATGTTACTAATTATTAAACCTCCATTAGTGATGTGAAATCTACCCATCTTGAAGTTTTTAGTAAACCGCCTTGACAACCTGAATACTACGATAATAATTTGCAAGTATAAATGACAAACAAGCAATGTCACACAATTAATACAGTGATAAAAATATTTTATTATTCCCACCGAACATGCACATGGTATGGAAACAAGGCAACGATATCATTTCTGACACAACAAGGTGTCGACAAACGTACGGTAAAGGTAATTTAAGACGCATGATAAAGAAAGTACTTGAAATTATACAGAATATTTGATATAACTTCGGTTTTAAGAGATGTAAATTTCGTTCAATACCACAATCAATACGATTTCACATAATTGATGTAAATTAATTAATCAAATCAAAATATCTTAATTCAAGCAGGCCTATTACAGCACTTTTGAATCGTCAAATATAATATTTTTTCTCCACACAATAATTCTTATTTATGTCTAATGATGGTATCAAAGAACGGCTTAAAATCATCATTAGAATATAATTTTAGTTTAATTACCATTAATGATATATCTTATTTATGTATGGTCGAAACATTTGTTTGAGGAAAGATATTTTATTATTGTAAGAAATGTTACGGTTTTCGTTTGTTGCTTCTGACAGTGAATACGTCCAAAAGAAAGTTGGCTATACCAGAATATTCACTATAAAGTCTACATCTGTCGATATTAAATCTCATTGATGTTTAAGTCTGTTAGAACTCTACAGAACGGCAGCAGATAGCAAAGCTAAAAATTGCAAATGTGTACATTCACAAAATAGCTAAACTCCTCAACATACTTTCTTCTACAAGGAGTTGCGACGGTAAAAAAATGGTGACCGATGACAAATGGTTTTATCAAAATTCTTACCATAACGGTTCGACAAATTTGTTTGACTATTGTACTGAAGGATGCAATGGTCAGTCGAGCAGAGTGAAAACGATTGCTTATATCTTTTGTCGGCAGGAACATAGCATTTTTTTTTTGCGAAAGCAGCTATCAATATGCAAAACCAAACATGACTGCAACTTAGTCACGTTGCTTTATAATAATAACAACCTGCTTACTTCTCCAAGCAGCGCTAGAGGCAAACGTATGATCTCTGCAGAGCAGACAACTGACAGGTTAGCACTTGACTGTAATCTCATCTGATGGTACAGCAATGATACATCCTAAGATGAACGTTTATGCTAGCGATTCGAATACATAATATGCCATTGTAATAGATATTAATCTCGTGTCACGGTTTTTTTGTCAGTCAGTAAAATTTAAACACGTTTTCAAAGAATAATTTTAGCTATTTTTTTTTGCATTAGGAAAACAGCTAAATTCAAAACACAGTTTTTTATTTTATTCAAAATTTAAGTGAAATATTTTAATAAATACTAGCTGAAACCGTGACTTCATCCGCGTGGGATGTTTGTTTAGTAGCATTTTCATTAATTTTTATTATTATTTACATATAAGAAACATACCCACACTGCCCTTTGAGGGTGGAATTTACTAAAATTTACTTTTGACAGATTTCATTATATCAAAAAAACTGACCAAGTTTTACATACTATAAAAGATATAGTTTCTAGCTCTGAATTTTTTGAATTTCATTGAATGTGAAAATTTAAATTTTTTTAATTAACATCCCCGCAACCCCTCATTGCGGTTGGAATTTCACAAAATCCGTCCTTTACTGACTCTACTCGGCAAAAAGAAAATTCCTACCAAATTTCATAAATTATCTACAAAGACAGATAATTCAATAAAATTTGTGTGTTAACATTGTAAAAAAAAATTAAACGTGGATACGTTTTTTTATCATATTTATATCTTGTATATTTTATTAGGCCTGTTATTTTAATCTCGTACTGGATTTCCGAACAAAACAAAGTGTTTACAGTGTTTTAACACTTCCACAGAGTATTTTTAAATATAAGTGCATCGACACGAGATATTAAAATTCCTTTTAACGACAACACTACACAGTGTGCAAATTTATTCAATAGCAAAAGAAGTATCTTCTTGACCTTTTCAGTTATTTTTTTTTTACAAATATAGTGTACTATTTAGCGATTTACACCTCAGGCGATGTAGAATTCTTAAAAAATATCGTGCATATAATCATTTTTATTAACTAGCTGATCTGCGCATGTTTATATCGCGAATAAAACATGGGGGTGAGTAGAAGCGTAAAAATACTTTACGATCTATTCCCAGATTTATCTAATATACCCATAGAATTTATTAAAAATCGGTCAAGCAAGGTTTAGGAAGGCTGAAGAGTTCGATAACATGACACGAGTTTTGTTTATATATAAGGTTGTTTGAAGTGCACGAAGGTAATAATCTCAAGCAGAGAATTGTATAGCAATGGTGGCACATCTGAGTAGTAGATAATAGCCTAAGCTCAAGTCTTCTACCAATCAAAACATATATGTAGATTCGCAAATAAGAATATTAAACTCATTGTTAAATAAAATTATAACTAGGAAGTCAATGTTCTTAAATAAAATAAATTGAAGTAACACTGTAATAACTGAGTTTTCTGTGGGTTCTTCTTAGATTATGACGCGAACAAACCTCCGAAACTTTAGATTTGATATTTCAAAAATTGTGACAAAGTGATAAGATTTAACGATCCAAATTGATTTTACTATTGACGCGAGTACGTATAAAAGGGTCTTTCAGAGAACAGACAAATGGCCCAATTACGAACTGACAATCACTTCTATTTCATTTCATTATAAGAGATTAAAACACAGAGAGACGCTTCATTCTGTGAAATAAAATCAATTACGGCGAGTACTTTTCGGACAGCTTGATTATTAAGATAAATGACATGATGCACCAGAGCATGACTGGGGAATCATTGATTCCGCGAACCGCAACTCCCTCTTTGTTGATGAGGTCACAAGGAAACAGTGTAACAAGCAAAAAATTACGCTGAATAACGCGGAAACCCAAACAATTATTCACACCAATTACGCTTTTACTAAATAAAATAATATAACTTTTAAAATTTAAGATCACCTGTAATATGTGTGCAAAAATATGTTCACCTGTGTTATAAAGTCTATACCGTCTCCAAACCAGTTTCATTTAAAAAAGAAAAATAGGAAAACGGGTTTAAAATCAAAACTCATTCATTTATTTATCACTAAATATTCAATAATTATTCGCGATTTACTTGATATATGGCAAAGATATTCCTTTCGCAAAGGATACAGTCACTATAAACGGACTTATCCATATCCATATCCAAATATAAACTGTTTAGTTAACATATTTATCAGTGTCTTTTGCATTGCAATATCATACAGGTTTTATTGTGGAATATTTAAACTTCGGCTTTAACATCATGTATAAAACACCTAATTTACGTGTGTTCGAGATTATCAGAATTTACATCAAAACAATATTAATCCACTCTCCAAATCCATTTTATACCATATATGTATTCTGGACGTAACCTTAACATTGGATTTTCCCAACAAAATGATTCTACAACTGGATGCACACCGTCTTGAAATTTAGTGAGAATCTTAACGTTAACTTCAGTTACATATCCATAAACCAAATGTCAATTCTTCTTATGCACCTACTTTAAACAAAAAATTAATTCCTTCCAACTAATCACTGAAACAGCTAGATCGATTACGATAGGACTTCCAATGGCAGATAATTTATGATATAAGTTACTTAGGCTACGATTAATATAGAAAAAAAGGGTTCCGCGAAAACGCAATTGAAACAGGAACCATAACTGTTCGCACGATTTACTAGAAATAAGGCGTATATATCCTTAAACTACATGGAGATATAGTATGTCTCACCAAGAACTGGTCTCCCATATTCTTACGGACTCAAGAACTACACAGGTAACACCGTGGGAAACAGGTTTTTTTTTTTGTAGGTGACAGATTAGCGCTTGACTGTGGTAACTGATGAGACAGCCTAATATGGAAGCGCTCTAATCTGGTAAGAGGCAATATACCTCTTATAGTTTCTACAAAGCATCGTACCGGAACACAAACCTCTTTGTTTGGCAGTAAGTCTTTGCTCGTAGGTTGGTAACTAGCCGCGGCCGAAGCCTCCCACTAGTCAGCTACAGGTAGTTATTCCTAAAGAACGTGATAACGGCCAATTTAAATCTTGAAACCGAAAATAATGTAACAGCGTTGAAGGATGATGATAGGACTCATGGCCACCAACCACTTACGCATAAAATTTAGAAGTAAATTGACCATTATTTCGAAATGATTTGCATTATAAAGAAGCTTACAAATTACTAATATAATATGTCCATTGTTCACGCAGACCCTGAACCTAACCTTAACCTAGAAAATGAAATATTACCGTGATGTGAATACACGTCTGACGGATAATTCGCTGACTTATAAAAATTACTTCCTGCGATCAAATTAAGAACGGCAAAGCAGGAATGCCTGGACTTTGGCATTTCGCCACAAGTGAGCAGAAAATCTCAGGAAACAACATATTGTTTGCACTTTGTCAAATCTTTCAATAGGCGCCGGCCTGCCCGACCGTAAACTTGAATGTTTACACACACTAATCTACTTCGCAATGTTAAATCTTTGTCATCGTTTTACATATACTTACGTGGCTTTAATTCGTTTACAATATAATAATTCTTTTTTAAGGGTCGGCCTCTCTCAACGTCGACATATTTCGTATTTTTAATACGATTTATTTAAGATTAACTCTGACAGGCTTTCAAATTACCTGGATTATTTAGGATCTCAAATGCTTTTTATCATTCATGCCTATCCGACATTCACATCCTTCAATTCTTCAGATACCTGAATCATCTATAGTAAGAGTTTGAATGTCTGATTGAAACTAAATACTAGTTAACTCAGACTCAGAATCGCACCTTTCGTACTTCTTTTACATCAATAATACATGTTGAAAAAAATTAAGTAAATTCATCATCACATTTTTATTTAATTCATGAAATTATATTATAATATCGAAGATTATTTAAGCGATAAATATGTTTGGACTTGATTCCATTTGCACATTGTGCCCTCCAAAAACTATATTTAAAGTAGTAACCGTTAAGTTACTTGCCGGTTTCTTCTCAACGGAATCAATTCTCCGAAACGGTGGTAGATTTGCCACCAACGTATAGAGAAATGACGATTTAAAGGTGCTTTTTGAGCCTACTTGAATTAAGAACATTTTGATTTTGATTCGACATCGATTACATTAAATTTGCGAACAACCATTCAGCTCACGAATTCATATTTATAATATAAACGATACTTAACTAAGCTCCGATATCATTAATCTAAATTGCTAAATCGATATACAAGTCACGCAATCTAATTTAAGTGAACCGAAGTCAGGTTAACGTAAGGATCTCATATAGACAATTACGTGACTGCGAATAATATACGTATTATAAATATAACCTTTCATAGTGAAGCACAGAAATCCACTTCTAAAAAGTAAAACTTGTAAGAGGTTTCGTATCTTGAGTCATGTTGAATGTTTACTATGTGTACGAATATCACTTACCATGATCATATCGTCAATGGTATCATCAATCGTCACAAAAACAAATGAAATTATATTTACATAATCATCTGTCACTATTTCAGTACTGTTAACTTAGATAAATAAATAAAAAAAAAATAAAATACCTTTTATTTTCTACTCCCACACTTCTCTGCACATTTAAACATAAACAAATTACACGGTAATTATTATAGAAAAGTGTGATGCCGAAAAAAGGAACACCGCTCAGCTGTTGTTGGGAACCAACCCAACGCTGGTTTTCAGCGGCCACCCGATCACGGATACTTAACGGACGGCTGATAAGTAAAGTAAGTAGCAGCCCATTAACATCCCACTACTGGGCACAGGCCTCCTCACTCCGAGGAGCGAGGGTTTTTAAAGCATAGACCCACCACGCTGCTCCACTGCGGATTGGCAGGCATAGTAGCACTCTCATATTCCGATGTGACGGGAATCCGACACGACCGGAGAGAGATCAGGCGCAGGACCGACGGCTTAAAGTGCTCTCAGAGGCACGGGGATGGATCACACCGCCAACTTCCCAACTTCGTGCAAATATTGAGAAAATCTTAAATAGATAATTCAATATTGATTTTTTAATTGGCCCGACCCGGGACTCGAACCCAGAAACTCATGTCTGTAATCGAACTTGCTAACCACTAGACCAATGAGGCACGAGGCAAATAGGCTGATAAGTATAATTACGATATTATGAAAATCAATGGAAGACGTTATATAGTTATTAAATTACTAATAATAACTTACAGTCGTATCCTTAAATAAATATATGTCATGCAAAATTATAAATCACTTCTAAATACTTGTAGAGGATGACACTTGGATGAAATAATGCAGGATATATAGTGTTTTCAAATCTTATTACAATTAATTATTGACATTTCATTTATCGTATTTGCGAAAATTTTACAGCGTCATCTATTAAAAACTCAACTATTAGGTACTTGTGTAATTAGTTTAAAAAGTTCGTGTTTGATAGTGTATGGATTTTCTTTTTTCTTTATTACTTGTTTTTAAGATGAAATTATTTTGAAATTTCGTGATAATAATTTGTTACCTCACAGTTCAGCTATAATGTTGATTCATGTTTTCTTTCATGTAACACGCGAAAAATTACTTCTTTGATGTATACATTAAAACTGACAAAAATATTCGCTAAACGTGAGATTTCTAGTGTTATTGAATTCTAGATTTATAACATTTGCAAAATTTCATCCGTCGAATAAGAAATGGTAATGAATATGTGGTGACATAAGATTCGATATTAATCCAAAAATGCTTTATTCAAGGAGGCTTTTACTGCACTTTTGAATCATCAAATATAGTTTTCATTCATTTATTATTTCCAATGTATGATTAATTAAAGGACAACTTAGAATCTAAAGTAACTAAGCCCACAACAAACTCAGTTTTTTTTCAACATCAAACTCTTCGTAAGTCAATAAGATTTTTTTTTACTTGAAACATTCATGATGATTATAAATATCAATGGTCACCGCCAGAATAACTAGCACGAACTCGTTCTTGTAGAAAATGATCTAGGCTACTTTAACATAGTTCACGTGTCACTGAAATGGTTGATAACACTAAAGTAGCCATAACGAACCTCTTACCCAACTGCATATGACACAATCACGTGATAAAATCATGGTAGTTATGTCACGTACTCAATGACAGTAATGCCTATTATTTATAGACGGACAGCTGCAATTCACAGACAACGAACCTTAAATACATATTATTACTACCCTGTCCTCACTATATTACCCGGAAATGAGAGTCTACAACGAGTATCAAGGGGCCAGTTTCCTAAATTTAATGCACGGTGTATAGTTTGATGATTTGCATTTCGAGTGATTGTTTCGCTTACTTATATAGAAACTAGTTGTTCGGCGCGATGTCACGCAGGTAATTTCCGATCCCGTGAGAATATGGGAAAATTGTTATTTATGCCGAATTATAAGTCGCACGCTTGAACAGTTTTGCAGATTTGGTGCTCGTTTTTCTGTTATGTATTATGTTTCAAGGGTATACATATATTCAAATACTATTAAAAACGAGTAATATAAATACACACCTATTAGCACTAACCTTTTACACAAGCTTCCAATAGATGGTGATGTAAAAGTTTTCGCTCAACCAAATCAATTTAATTAATGAATTAATATTTTATTAATAAAAAAACTATTACCATCAAGTGTCATCCACTACAAATTGAAAAAATGTAAATGAATAAAAATACATTTTATTAACGATAGCAAATTTGATAAATATTATACATAGGAAGTCTTAACAAACATTAGGAATTGAATGTTAGATAAATGTCTTAAAACCTTCTTAAGAACATTTACACCAGAAGAGTAATTTGAATGTTAAAATGTTGTTTTTCTTAAAAGGTGTTCTTAAATATTGGATAGTCAAAGTCCTTGACACATAATTGATCTTGCATAACACAAACAAATGAGCATTGTTGCATAAAGAAATACAAACTAGTGCAAGCATCTGATGTGAACAATAAAACTAGATGAATGATGCAAGATATTAATCAATATGGTAGCCACTTAGTTAACCTTCAATGCTACGATTGTTTTACAAAATCAACCTGAAGTAGTTAGATTTATTTATTTTCATATGTTTATTGAACAAAATTGTATTCTTAAATAATAAAATCTATGTTCAGCAGTGGATCTCCATGGGTTTAAGCAAGAACAATGTTATTGTCTACTAATCAAAAATACCAAAGCCACATTGTTTGTGGAAAATGAGTTCATTTCTCCTGTTGATTTTTACAACAAAAAGTGGAAGACTTAACTTTCTTATAAACTTGCAGTGTAATCAGGAAAATTTGTAAATACTGTATCACCTTTGCATGTGCATTGCAACTCCAGGTGGATGCAATGCATACTCAAAGGTAGACTGATCAAACCCTCTGTTGGGAGTCAGTGTGTCAGCAATCACAACTAGAGGCTACCCACAAGGTGGGAAGTATAAGGGATGGATGTGTATAAAAGATCTGCAGGCAATGTGCATGAGCTGCCTAAGTGGGCCCCATTATGAGGTAGAAAGACAGAACCTGATAAAATCTTTATGTATTATCTATTTTTGGCATATATTATACACCAAACAGAGCAATAGTCATAAAAACAAAGCATATGAAAATGACCTGCTCACAATGTATTTGCTGTACAAGACAAACACCAAGAAGTTAAAGAACAGATAAAATAAGTATATAAAATATATAATTTTGTAAAATCATATAATTATCTAACCATGGAAAATAATTTCCCCATTCTATCAACTATTCTGCTCAAGGATTATTTAAAACATGTTAGATAACTTAGAGTTTATATAAAATACAAATGTACAATGAAGCCTTGTCACACAATGACTATACTGCTCATCATAATTGTTTCCAATATACTGTACCTTATCAAGTATATTGTATGTATAATAGCTATTAAAATATGGTATACAATAATAGTCTGTTTCAAAAGAGTTATCTTGAGTCTGTTTCAAAGGAGATATCCTTTAATGAAATAAGACAATTATTAGTAAATAATAATTCATATAAATTTTATAAGTTTTTTTAACATAAACAAAGTTCCCACCATGAACTATTATTACTAATTAATGAAATAAATTTTTAATTAAAGCAATGTTTGAATTAACAAAAATGTCATCAAAGTTTAAAAAAATGTATTTATAGTTATGTTGATATATAGAAAAGTCATTTGAAATTGAACAAGGCATATTTAGAGAGTGTGACCTTTGTACACAAATTCCTTTTTTGATATAAATTTTGCTTTGTGAAATATGACCAAGTGTGTGGAAACTAAACTGTTGTATAGTAATCATTGCTGTATAGATATTTTTTTAAACAGAAAACTTCTTCATGCCTAATATTTCAAATTCATCTATGTATAAATTATATGTCACTTGTTTGTCCGCAATGGACTCCTAAACTACTTAACTGATTTTAATCTCCTTTGCACACTAATTGCAGTTTGATCTAACTTGAAAGATAGGATAGCTTGCATCATAATTAATAGTCGCAATATTATTTTATTGCAAATTATTTGTCTATTAAAAACTTTGCCACAGAGACGAGTATCCAGGTCTGCTAATATATTCTGAACTATAAAAATTTTGTAAAATCAAATTTTATGCTGACCTGTCTTTTGTTTTTGTTTTCTTTTTATTAACTGTTTTTAACTCTCCTTTTGACATATGCTTAACACCTCAAAGTCTTTTAACGAAGACAAAGAAGACATGTGCTAATTATACAATCCAAAATTAATGTGGTACATAAATATTGTAACATGAAACTATTAAATATACAATAATCAGCTTGCAAGAATTTTGCAATCCAACCTTTAAAACCTAAGCAATCAAAGCAAATACAGAGACAGAGACTAAACCATCAGATTTATTACAAAAATGTGACAACAGCTAAAATTTTGTTTGTTTTTATTGGTTTTATGCCTGACCCGAATTTCTAAAAAGCTCTTGGCTAGCATTTGTTAACATTTTGACATTAATGCCATATAATTTTTGGCTATATTAACAGGGGAAAACAATGAACTTCTCATGCTGGGAATAACTAATATGTAGAGATTATACATTAAAAATTGTCTAAATTATATATATTGTGAAATGATTTCGCAAAACTACTTACAGTAATAAACATAAAATGTAATATATTAAGCTGAAATTATTCTATAGGAGCAATACTCACCTTCCACTAGAATTCTCAGGAGGGTCACTGTTTCTCAGATTTTCGATATAAAAGATTAATATAAAATTAACACTTTAAAAATATTAACACTTCCAACGCCCACTTGAATGTTTTAAAATCCAATATTTAGAATTATAGTATGTACAATTTTTTTAGCTCTACCATAAAGTAGATTACTGAAACTTGTATTCCAGTAGATTAAATATCTTCAAAAGCTTTTACGTACGTAAGTACTGGACTCAACTAATTTACTTACAAATCTTATAATATTATTATATTTATAATTTCCGAATTTTATTTAATATGAAAAATGGCAGAATGGCACAGATGAAATACGGATTAAAATTCAAACCACAAACACAGTAACATAGGATAATATTGAATACGTTTTTTTCCATAGATTAAATAAATAAATGTATTTATTTTATTAAACCAAAAATACATATATTATATAGAAATATTTAAAAATAATGACATATAAATAACTATTGTAAACCAAATTAACAGATTTTGTGAAAGTAAGTAATTCTATTTTTTATGTAATGTAATAATAATACTTCTTGTATATAGAAAAATATATATGTATATCCTAAATGTATGTTAAGGTTATATTAATATATCCAGCTTAGATATTATTAATATATGATAGCCAGTATATCGACAGCGATTTATCATGCTTGTTTTTTAGTTTGAAGAATTAAGTACAACCAAATCATCCTGTCAATTTTAAACTCAAATTTGACAGTTTATTTTGAAATTTGCGTATAATGCAAATTGGGATTAGTTAATAATTATGGCTGTAGAATTTCCCTGCGCTTGTCTTTCACCACAGGATTGCAAAGTAATTTTCCTTTACTATATGTTCTTCATTAATTTTAATCTACACACGACATATCAGTGAGGCAGCATAATATATTTCATATTTAAATGATGAACTGGTGCAAACTGCAAATACTCGTAGCGCAATGAGGGTAATTGTGTTTTTGAATTCTCCATAATCTGGGCTACTAGCAGACACCTGTTATTTGCAATTGACCTACTGAAATAGACCCAATATAAAGTAAAACGTTTCAATCGAATTTGATTTGTGTAGAGAATTTAACAACAGAAGTGTTGCTTACTCATTGTTACAAAATATTGAAAATGTAAGGAAATTAACTTCAATTTAAGTAACAGTAGGTTTTTACCAACCATTACATATAACAATTCAATTTTAAATAAAGGTAATATAGCAAATATTATTATTGCATTAAGACAGATTATGGTATGTTTTAGCACATTTGGTCAATTCAAGTTAAAATTTCTGTACACACTGTACATATATTAGGTAGTCTGTGGATTGCGAATGATAAAAATTATTGAACAGGTTTTTTTCAATAATTTCTCTAATTATTTTGTTCACGAGGTGGCTTTATCGTAAGATAAGAGTCTGCGTATTATTATATATAGTTTTAATTAATCCATAACATGTTTATGGATTTACCTGATGAAAACGAACAGAGTGACAGCGGTATGGAGTCTCTGACTGCGAGCAAAGACGATACACCCGAACGTAAACCTGAAGAATTATTCATCACACCAGTAGTATGTAAAAATTGAACTACATTTGTGCAATCATTTTATAGTTCATTGGCTATGTCCCAAGTTAATTATTTCTTAGTTTTAAAAAGTTAAAAATCTCAATATTTTTTTAGGTTGGAACATCACCAAGTGCTGGCACCCCACCTTACTTATCTCTCAAGGAATATGACGATGTATGTACGAAATGTAATGTTAACTTTGAAGTTTACTGTTGTCTTTGAATTAAGATACAATATTAATTTTCTAGGAACCAGATGAAACACTGGCGGAAAGACTGTGGGGATTGACAGAAATGTTCCCTGAATGTATTCGTAATGGCACCTACACGGTAACATCCAAGACTTGGTAAGTTTCTAAATTAATGTTAAGTTTCATTTATGTACACATTAATAGGACACTAAGAAAAATATGAATTTTTTATACTGACATTCCCAAATCATGCTCCTAAGGCAAAAATATACTCATTGCAAATTTGTGAATATTACATAATTAACATATTAATTTAAAATATAATTATAACTGATGTTTTTTGTAATTATTATTTATAATGTGTTTCACATTTGCTTAAACAAGGACCATATAAATTTCAAGTATTACAACAATTTAAACTTTTATGTGTTACTTTTATTTTATAACGTTAATATAAAATGAAGGTAAACTGTTCTGGTACTTCTTTGGAATTATTTGGAAATTATTGTAATTACATGAAATTTTACACAGAAATATAATTTAACTAGATTTCAAATATAATTGGGATTTTAAGGGCTCTTGTATCTTATATTCATTTCTTATATCTTCTGATACTCTGAAACTCTTGATACACAATATTTCATTTAGATTGCAGTATCATAAAAACAACAAAAAATTAAAGCATTGCTTTTAGTATGATTTATATGTACCACTGTATAAATATTTTCATTTTAATTTATTGTGATATTATTTTCAGGGGTGGTGTTAAAGGATTGTACCAATTGTCACGCACAGTAATGTGGATAATGGCTAGTTCTTCAGTTATACTATTTGCACCAGTGATTTTTGAAGTTGAAAGGGCACAAGTAGAAGAGATGCAAAAATCACAACAAAAACAGGTGTGTTCAATAACACAAGTCTTTCCTGAATCCTTATTCATTTTAAAATTGTAAGCTTTCTATGACTTCAACAATAGTAAAAGTAATACAAAACTATTAACTTATTTTACATACAAATATGTTGATTATGATAACTTCATATTGCAGATGCACTACTATTACAAATTCATAAAACTCTTTTTTTAATCTTATATATAAAGTTTTAGTTTATTAAAATTATTACATACATAATATAAAGTATTAAACAGTAGATTATGTGACAACCATGATATTATTTCGTAATAAGCATTTGCAGGCAGGGCAATAATAATCAAGTAACTTAATTATCTCTTAAATAAAAAGGGATGACAAAACTAAATATTTTCATTGGCACAAAAAAAGGAAGTAGTTATCTCAAAAAAGCCTTCATCTTGCTGATTTTAATATTAAATAAAATGTAGTCAATTTCATTTTAAAAAATCATTTACAACACATCTTTTAATGTGTTTCTATATAAATTATGTTTACAATTCATTTTCTATATAAACTTAAAATATACTTAATCAGACACATTAAAGTGCCTGCAATATGCTAAAAATGCAATCTACCATTTTATGCTAAATTTACAAATTAGTGTTTAATAACAATAATTAGTAATAATACTTGTCTTCCTAACATCCCATTGCTGGGTACAGGCCTCTTCAATCATAGGGGAGAGGTTACACATGTCCCAATTGTACATAGACATGTACAATTAATACTTGTATATGCAGTTTTCCTTACAATGAGTTCCTTCATTGTAAAGCCACCACAAAGTTGAAACTCATGATTTCTTTGAAAGAAAATCCACACCAAGGTTAGACTATCACAATATACAAAGCTCATCATATACTATATACCAAAACTATTTTTGTAGGTCCTCCTGGGAACAAATACTGCAATGTCCGGACCTACGCCTGGCTTGCCTCCAATGCCACGATAAATTATACCAAATAATATTATGTTATAGAAACCATTTATTGTGAGTAATCTGAGTGAAATGTGTATGTATAACTCCAAATGTCAGCCTGAATGCTTTAATGTTAGTTTAGGTAAAATAGGTATAGTTGTTGGCATCTTAACTGAAGGTCTTTTGCATTTCCAATTCTTACTGTATTTACTCATATTATTGTCTCATATACTGAAATTGAAAGGTGAAAGGACAATTGTTTTTTTTTTCATATAACGACACTGAGCATTTTTTAGTTTCGATGGCAATTGGATTGGTATATATATATTATTTTGAGTGTAGATTTTATTTTGTTTAACCTGTCATAGAAAAATAAAAATGTTTAAATAATACTTTCTATTCATTTTAATCTCTGGTCTAAATAATGAAGTATTTTTTTATTTATCTCTAATGATAGAGGCAAGGATTTAGACCAGGGATAGCAACCTTTTTTTTTTTTATTGAAGAGCCACAAATGTAATAAGGATATTGGTTGGTGCGAGCTATGTTTTGTTTATTTTTTTTTAATATATTTTGCATTTTCTTCCATATTGCATAACATCAAAAATATTGGGATAGAAACGCGAAAGTTTCTCAAACTATTCTTGGGTATAAATAATAATCCTAATTTTGTGAGACCTTGTCTGAAAGACAAGTTATTTATTAATGTACTGACTTTTATACTAATGATGCGTTTAAGCACCATTTTAAATATCTATCTGATTTAATAAAAATGTATGGTGGCCTAGATTGATTAATGGGGTGATATAATAATCATCTAAATTACAAAAATGTAAGTATAACCGTTTATACTTAGAGCCCATTAATTTATCGGTGGAAATTTTGCTGATGTGTGTCAGTTTTATGTCGAATTCTACCTTATTACGTAATATTTACAATTCAAGAAACAATGAAATAA
The DNA here is from genome assembly GCA_015832385.1 of Elymnias hypermnestra. Taxonomy (NCBI): domain Eukaryota; kingdom Metazoa; phylum Arthropoda; class Insecta; order Lepidoptera; family Nymphalidae; genus Elymnias; species Elymnias hypermnestra. The sequence continues at coordinate 171,837 of JACTOM010000034.1, read as the reverse complement.
AAAATATGTGTGTTTGGTGTTGTGTGCAACGTCTCTATCTTACGGGCTGAGTGTTGACGACCCCTCTTAGACCATAAGACCATACGGCATGCAGGACGGGGACTTTTACTTTGTCTTTTAAAAAAAAACTAGGCACTGGATTTACAGCCGTGGATTCCAGTTATTAACAAAATTGAGCCTTTTATCAAAGTCAAATGATACAATTGTGTATAATGAATTACTTTTTGTACTTAGTTTTATTAAATAAAATTACATAAATGTTGATAAATTTCTAATAGATGTAGGCTTCTGTTTATTGCTCGTCGGAATCCTTAAAAAAAATCTATTCTAAGTAATTAGTGACTCTATCCGAAATAACCATATTGTTAGAAACGTCACACCGATTTGTAGAGGGCTACCCCAGTTTGTAGCTGGCCACACTGGAGCAGTCGCAGAGACGCCGCACACGCGAACAGTCGTCAGTCACCTAAGTCACGTTCAACATTTCATACGTCATTGTCATGCCTATTTTAAATATTGCCGCCATTTTTGAGTTGTTATGGATAAATAAACGTATTAAGTACCTAGTCTTCTTTTAATTTATAAGAATATCTATTTTATTACACAACAACANTCTATGTAATTAGTGACTCTATCCGAAATAACCATATTGTTAGAAACGTCACACCGATTTGTAGAGGGCCACCCCAGTTTGTAGCTGGCCACACTGGAGCAGTCGCAGAGACGCCGCACACGCGAACAGTCACCTAAGTCACGTTCAACATTTCATACGTCATTGTCATGCCTATTTTAAATATTGCCGCCACATTTGAGTTGTTATGGATAAATAAACGTATTAAGTACCTAGTCTTCTTTTAATTTATAAGAATATTTATTTTATTACACAACAACACATAGAAGAATTCCTATATAGTAAATATATATATAATACTACATATATAGGAAAAATAAATTTTACAGCGTTTCAAACACTTTTAATTGTATTATATATCTGTGTAAATTTTCATCTGTTCCAATTAGATATTTTTCTCAGCTGACAGTTAGTACTTGACAGTTATAAATTATATTGCTAAATGTCAATTCAAGCTTCAAAGTAGTCGAGTATACCAAGACAAAATAAATGTTAGAAATATTATAAAACGTTAGAAATATGGCAAACACAGGCCTGTTACCTTTTGTTCGCGGCGTTGACTTCACATGCAATGACTTCAGTGTGAGTTTAAACATATTTACTTGACTTTACATATCACAATAGTAGTATCATCGTAACCTCTGAATTTATGTGGCCTAAATGTTCCTCTAATTACAGGGTGACAAATTCCCAGATTCCATTCGGTACATGACTGGGCTTCAATGGCTCAGATTAGATAAGACAAATTTAGGTGAGATTCCTGAAGAATTGGGGAAGCTTATGAAATTGGTTTGTACATTGTTTACATGAGTTTTAAATTACAAACATGCAAATAAAATCTCAATTTTCGATGTAATATTTTTAGGAGAATTTGTCAATCAAAAATAATAATTTAGAAAAATTATTCGGTGAATTGACTGAATTAAAATGCTTGCGATCATTAAATGTAAGACACAATAATGTAAAGAGTTCTGGGATACCAGCGGAATTATTCAAATTGGAAGAGTTGACAACTTTAGACCTATCTCATAATAGACTTAAAGAGGTGCCAGAAGGTTTAGAAAAGGCCAAATCTTTGCTTGTTTTGAATCTCAGCTACAATAAGTAAGTATGACTCATTAATTACTCTAATTTAATGTTTTCTGTTAGTGTTTATATGAATTAGCTACCCAGTAAAAATTCATCAATTTGGAATGTTATTTAATTGTATCAGCTGATTTTTTAACATGTAAAACAAATTTACAATCAATATACATATTTGAGGATTCCCTATTCTGAAAAGATCACACAGCAAAGGCAATGGGATACCTTTGGTATCAACATCTAACAATTTCTGAACATCATTCAAAGGCTTTTTAAAGCCTATTCTTTTTCTACCTTGGCATTAATTATATCCTTTAGCTTCCACATTTGTAAATCTGAGAGCTTACCAAGGAATAAATACATATTTGTTACAGAATTGAAAGTATACCACCTACATTATTTGTTCAGTTGACAGACCTGTTGTTTCTAGATCTGTCTAATAACTCACTGGAGACACTGCCTCCACAGACTAGAAGACTGGTGAACCTGCAGACTCTGATACTTAATGACAACCCACTCGGCTTATTTCAGTTGAGGTAAACTATGTCTTAAGATTATTACTTTCCATATTGATACCTGGAACATCATATTGTTTTCACCTTTATTTTGTCATGTATATGAGAAGAAGCTGCATGACAGTAGACTTTCTATCTGACATATGTACAATTTAGAAGTCTTTACATATATTGTTATTATACAGTGTAAAAATTGTTCTGTGTAATAAAAATCATAATTGAAAAATCGGAGGTTGGTTGTAGGAGGTTAAAAAATACTTTACAACCTATTTTCATACCTATTTAATATAGAAATGATTTACATTACAATTTATTAAAGTGTGCAAATACTGTTACATGACTTATTTATATATGTATGAGGTATTTACTAAGCAGAGACTTCTAAATATGAATGCTGAAATAGCTGGGCTTCTTTAAAAATTAAATTGTAATTAATTTAATCTAGAAAAAAAGACCAGAGTATATAAACCAGGTGCACAATTTCTTTGTGTGGAGTTATGTCCAATTCTTAAATTCTTTTAAATAATTAATAATTCTCAATGTTTTAGTTTGAATGTGTAGGTGTAATTATTATTTTTTTTTATTTTAAATAATAATCTATATTATTAGTTAAAATAAATGGCTATTGTATTCAAGGAGGGTAGTAGGTCCAGATAGAAGATAACAAGATAAAGTTTAACTTATTGTATTGCCATTGACTCTTGATGAGTGTATAAAGTTTCTAATTAATCTGGCATGTTGACATGCTTGAATAACAGATTTTATTAAACATACATACTGACAAGGCTAGATATTATTAGATAGATCTCGCTAATATGGGTATTCCTTAAAGTATGTTTGTCTTTATTTTTGTACTTATTTATTGTGCTTTTTAAAGACAGTTACCATCACTTCTAAGCTTGGCAACCTTACATATGCGGAATACACAAAGGACACTCGCAAATTTACCAACATCACTTGAAACTCTATGCAATCTGTCAGATGTAGACTTATCAAAGAATGCTCTTACCAAAGTGCCAGAAGCCCTATACTCTCTGCTAAACTTGAAGAGACTTAATCTCAGTGACAATGAGATTGTAGAAGTATCATCAGGTAAGATTTAAAACAGTGTGGTACCAAATGCATCATAGCTTGACACATTTTAAAGGGCATGCTGATGTAATATTGCAACAAATGATTTTGAAAGGATAACCCCGAGGGAGTTATGTTTTCAAAATCGACTCCCAATTGGGAAAATATAGAATATGTATTTTTGAAATGAAACTTCTTTAGGCGTATGAGGTCAAAATTTTTACACGTGAAACGCGTGTTTAGCGTCACGAAGATGTGCAGCGTTTTTTTATGCTAATTCGTTTGAATGTCAGGTAGTTTTAATATTTACAAATAAAATATGGCCTTATAAAATAAAAATATTTTTCTATATTAATTTAGTGCAATCCTTGCCCCTGAATTTAAGGTTCGGGTCTCACGTGGGGAAGCACTGCACTAACATCTCAGTAATGAAAAACGGTACTATCTTCTTTTATACATATTTGTAAATCACATTTTTGATATGTGAGTAATTTTTTGTGATATGAAAAAAAAATTTTAAAAATCTGCTGTTACATTAAATGAATGACTTGTGTGTCTGTTGTTGATATTCTAATGTTGAAACTTTCAAGACATTACCTAACTACAGCAATTATAAAAACTTTATTTATAAATTTTATAAGGGGTTTCAAATCGTGTCGCCAAGTCTCTAAGTTAGCGGTCGGGGAACCGGGGTAAATTACCCCAAATGGGGTAAAATGAAATTTTTGGGGGTAAAAATGAAACTTGTAAGTTTTACCAGATATTACAATGATAAATTGAAAAAATGTTGTTTAAATTAATTTTTTAGTTATTGTTTTCTTTATAAAATTATCATGGGGGCTGTAATGTAACAGATGCTAAAAAAAAGCGATTTCGTTTTTTTTTCTCCTCGCCATGGGGTAATATTACCTTACATTGAAATATTTTGGGGTGATAATTTAAAAAAGTTCCCCGACCGGTGCTCTAAGTTAACGCTGATAATTATTTTTTTTTGTTTAATGAACTTACCAAAGCAATTTTCATGAGTACTAGTTATATCAGTTAATGTCTTACGCACATTAGGATGGTCATTCCACAGGTGTTAAGTATAGGCTACAATGATTTTATATTTTTGTGATTGTCATTTTAGATATGTTTTATTGAATTGAATTAATTACTTCATATATATTATCGAGGCACTTTCTCATATAAAACGACGACTATACATTCGAAATCCAAGAAAATATCAGGAATATATGTAATATAGAGTTGCAGCTCTGTTGCATAATAATAGTTATAAATTACATTTCACAGTTTAGAATTTTAAATGTTTGTTATATCGACTTTGGCTACATATAAAGAGTCAGAAATACTACTTTTGTAAAACAGTGTTTCAAAGATTTTTTTTATCGCTGTACCATCTTTTGTACTAATGATATGTTTTTTAAGCCTTATGTTTGAAAATTTTTATGAATTAAAAAACTGATGGTCTAATCATCTAAATTACAAAAATGTCACAATCTCTAAAATGCCAGTTGACCGTTTAGATGTAAATCTATTAACGAGCTGACATAATATTTCACAAAAGAATACTTTTGATGTAAAACATTTGCAGTTGCGCGAGAGAAATTATGCACAAAATATCTCGATGTTTTACATGTGCCAGGCGTCCCATGACAGCCTTTTCTTCCCTTTGTTTTTTAACATTTTTGCATTTATTAAAGAAGTATACAAAGAATTAATGTAGACTATGTCTTAGAATTATTCTCATATGCGTTCACGCATGTTAAACGTTTAGCCCCACTGGAGCTGTGAAACAATTTTTTTTTTATTATTTTCACTTATGCTAATGTTACACTCTGTTAGTGCAGTAGAGTATGATTAGAATCTTAAGTCTGTTTATTGGACGTAAATTGATTTTCTTTATAAATTATTATGAAAACATGCAGATTTATTCTAATAATTATATTGAATAGTTAGCAACAAGTAATGTACTTATGTGGTACTTATCATCGTTATGTTTAGAATCTCTCTACGACATTTACATGACAAGACATTTATAATATTAGTTGAATTTGAAGTTACATCAAAGAGACATGTAAATTTTAAAAGATAAAAAATTAAGCATTTAATTAATATATTACAGAGACTAGGAGGTGTTATTTTTTCTCATTATAAAGCTTTATGATCTAACAAATTTTAATTTGAAGTAAGTCATGCATTTTCTGGGATTATCGTGCAGAATTTCAGGTTCTTTATTTATTTAGAAACCAAAGTAAATTGTTTTATTAGTATCAACAAACATTCAAATCGTGTTTTTACTGATACACTTTGCTTATGATCCAAAGGCTATATAGTATCTTAGTTCTACTTATATATAAAGTTATAACGTCGGAAGTTAATTATTTAAGTTTTGATTGAATATTTTATTAGCAATGGACAACTGGCAGAAACTGGAAAGCCTTAATCTATCTCGTAACAAATTGACCGCACTCCCAGCATCACTGTGCAAACTGCAAAACTTACGAAGACTTCACGTCGATGATAACAAAATGGACTTCGAAGGTATACCCTCTGGAATTGGAAAATTAGGCAACTTGGAAATATTCTCGGCTGCTAATAATCATCTGGAAATGATACCCGAAGGATTGTGCAGGTTGGTACAAACAAAAACAGTATTAAGTAAATCATCATCGTTCTTTATTGCGTCATTCACCAGTAACTTATGATACAGTCTAGTATAGTTGTATACAATCTCTATTATTGGTTTCAACATAGCATAAAACTCAACGCAAATAGTTTCCCTTTAGCAACACATCTTTGCTAGTAGGTTCGCAAGATAGAAAATTCAATTTATTAAATTCTTAACACCTTGTTATACTTTTAAATTTCCTAAGAAGATGTATGTTTAAGGTCTTAATCATTTCATGTTAAAGTCTCTAGTTATTCCTCTTGTATTATAAAAGGAAGTGACAGAATACTTCGCTCCGATATTCGTATGATTTGCACTGATATATAGAGAGATTTATAAGGAAGGTTTAGGTATATTATTGTTGGAAGTATCGGAATAAATTATGCGGTCTTGGAGCTTTTACCGAAAGCGCTGCCTAATATCTTAGAGATATAACAAAACAATGTGGGATATTCCCCTTTAAAAAAAGGCCGCGATAGCAAATATCTAACTTTAAAGAATAGCGCAATATGCCCATTATATCGTCTAAACAAATTGTCACTTACATTGCGCTAACTGCATAGTATCTCGTACGTTTTAAGCATCAATTTGAATACGTTAATTATCTTAATTCATTACAATCTGAATTTTTTGTCTTTTTATTTACTAACAACTCCGTAATCAGTTTTCGAAGAAAAGAAAAGTAGTGTCAATGAAATGTGTTATTCAAATTTGTACAATATCTAAATTGTATTACTATTTTCTTATAGTCACTACTAAGCTTAATGTTTAGGGTATATAGATATTGGAGTTAGTGTAATAAATACATTGTCAAGATGGGGTTAGACATTGTAGTGGTGGATAAAGTATTTCGTGCACATTATTATAATCTATTACTATGATTTTTAAAAATAGGTTAGAAGTTAATGTGCGCGAAAGTAAATTCAGCACATCAAGCTGATGCAATTCTAAGACAAACAAAACATGAAGACTTAATATACTCTACAAACCCTGCAAAGCCGGGGCTAGTGAATAATAAGGTTACCCGATTTGATGCAGATGCGGTTCGCTAAAAAAGCTCAACTTAAGTTGCAACAAGCTGATCACACTACCGGATGCTATACATTTATTAAGCGACCTCGAAAGTTTGCAACTTCACGGAAACGCGGATCTCGTGATGCCTCCAAAGCCTGTAGAGAGACCAAGGGGAGCTGGTCTCCAATATTACAATATAGATTTCTCATTACAAACTCAGCTGCAGTTGGCTGGCGCTGCTACTCCTGAGCTCGATGCCCCCAATCGTAAGTATATATTGTTTGTGTTTTTGTACCAACCAATTATACAATTTACAAACCAGCAGTATTGATAGAAAACGAAGACACGTGATTATGCCAGTGCGCAACTTCTAAATGATTTGCCAAATTAAAAAAAAAATACTTTTACTGTTGGAATTTGTCCATTAAGTTTTACTTATTTATCATGTTCGTTCCTTAATTTTGTAATTCTTGTTTGTTTTACGCTTTTTTCCTCTTCTATTTCCTTAAATTATTATTATTGCTTAGGTTAGTTTTACATACACTTTTAAACCGCAATAATTCAGTTTTTTAGGTGATAACGTCTTGCAAATCGATTAATGCGGATTGCAAGCGATAGAGATGCACGATAGGCTTAATACCATTGTTTATTGCAATAACAATTTTTCATCAATGTTTTCTTATGACGTTATCATGTAAAATATTCGTTGGTGAACCGACTTTACAAACAAACAACCTAAAGATTTTCTTATTGTGCTATAACAGAGTCGGGTGCGAAGTCAGATCCTATAGCACGTAAGCTCCGACTCAGGCGTGGTCGACCTGAACCTGAGCAACGAGATTCAGCACTAATTTTGCGGGGTATGCAGGAACAAGCAAACACACAACACGCGCACGAACTTCGTGACCAGCCCAACAGCGAGCTCAAGTACGTGGTGATTCAAACAAATCTATTTCATTGGGCCTCTAAGGTTCTTTACACAACCAGATAAACACACACACAGTTCAGCTAGTATGATGTATTACTTACAGTACTTAAATAGATAAGTTTATTTGTGACATATAAGTGTTTACTTTTATTCTTCACGACACTTTATACCAGTGTTTCTCAATTTGGGGCTCATGCTCCACGGGGGGGGGGGGGGGGGGGGGNTAATCTCTCGAACTCAAAGGTTACCTGGAAGAAATAAAAGAAAGGCCTTGTTTTTGGTCCCTCCTATAGTCAGATGTGACGGAAAACCAACACGGCTAGAAAGAGATCAGGCCCAAGACCGACGGCTTAACGTGCTTTCCCAGGCACACCGCCTTCCCAACTTCGGGCAAATATTGAGAAAATCTTATTAGAATACTCAATATTGATTTTTTAATTGGCCCGACCCAGGACCTCATGTCTGTAGTCGAACATGCTAACCACTAGACCATTGAGGCAGGGAGAACTAAATGCGTACTATTGTAGAAAAGAAATTAGCGAGAGAGAATACACACTTTATTGTACACGACAAGCAGAACAGTAACTTAAATACAATAACTTAAGCCTATAGTAAAAAATAATGTTCCCCTCTAAGAGTTGTTCACTGATAATCTATCAAAATACTATTAAAATAATATTAATAGCTTCGGTTGTTTTTGATATTACTACAATTGTGGTTGTTTATAAATATTACTATCCGTATGCTTCCTTTCTAACCCGACATTTTGACTTAAATACATTTCACACTTATTAGAATGAAATAAAATACATCCATGTTGTAAAACAATGTATCAAAAAATCTAATACAGTCAATGTTGCGTTATTTCAACACTGCTCTTTAGAATTGGTGTTGTTATTTGTTTATTAAATAAACGCTATTGTCTTAGCCTCTAAATTGAATAGAATCATGACCTTTGCAACAGTGTGGTCGAGACTACCGAAGTCTATAAGTGTAGTTTTGTCAAATATCAATTTGTTAACTACTTAAATAAAAAATGTATACATTTTGAAAACATTATAATGTCTCATTACCAAGATAAATTTTTGCAATAGACCTAAACGTTGGGACGAAAGTTTGGAGAAACCACCGCTGGACTACTCTGAATTCTTTGACGAAGATACTGGTCAGACGCCGGGTTTGCAGATCTGGGAAATCGAAAATTTCATACCAGCACCTGTTGACGAGGTATATATTTTTATTTATAATTTTTCCATTCATTGTTACATATAATTTCATGTAGATTTGTTTACTATCAAGGCAATTAAAGGCTTTTTCAGTCACTAAAGAAGATATTACTTTGAAAAGGAACTGTTAGGCTGAATTAATAGTAAAATTACTGAAAGTTTTTAAATAAAAATATGTTATAGAACTATTTTAGCATATTTAGCATAATATTTAGCAAGCTAAATATTATGAATAAAGCTTTGAAAGGGAAAGGAATGAAAGTGAATGTAAACAAAACGAAAGTTATGCTTTTTGAACGAGATGAATCTATGATGAATGGCAATATTTTGATAGATGGGGAACAAGTGGAAGAGGTGAAAGAATTTGTATACTTGGGATCTAAATTTACAAAAGATGGAACATGTGAAAGTGATATCGAAAGGAGAGTGAATGCAGGGAATATGGTAAATGGTGCTCTGCATGCTTTTATGAATAGCCAGATGGTGTCTCAAAGGGCTAGACTGGCAGTGCATGCTGGAGTGTTGGTGCCAACACTTATGTATGGTAGTGAAAGTTGGGTATGGCAGAAGAATCACAAAAGTAAAATAAATGCGGTAGAGATGAGAGCGTTGAGAAGCATGAGTGGATTAAAACTGAGTGACAGAGTAAGAAATAGTGTGATAAGAGAACGTTGTGGTATAAAAGAAGACGTAGTGACTAAAATTGAGAAAGGTATGCTTAGATGGTTTGGGCATGTAGAGAGAATGAATGAAAGGAGACTGACAAAAAGGATTTATGAGTCAAGAGTGAATGCGAAAGTTGGAAGGGGAAGACCAAGGCGAACGTTCCTGGACCAAATCCAGGACATTTTAAATAACGGCCAGGTCAAGAGTACTCTAAACCGACGAACTTGTATGAAAGGTTTAATGAGAATGAAAGAAGCGAAGGAGATATGCAAGGATCGTGGCAAGTGGAAGGATGTTGTCTCTGCCTACCCCTATGGGAATGAGGCGTGATGTTATGTATGTATGTATAGAACTATGTCCAAAGCTAAATCCACAGCTTCATCTAAGGTAGAAGTATACAAGGTGTTAGGAGACCGTCCCCGAAAACGAAGAGAGACGATCGTACTAATAACATCTTTGATGATGGGATGAAAAAAAATCGATCCTGATTTAAAAAAAAAACATATTTTATAAACGTTTATTAGCATTATTTACGCTCCATCATGTTAGTACAGCTAAAAACGAAACTTTCATTTAAAAAATACACTAAAAAACACAATCAGCTGACAATCGGGTCAAGGAACGCATGCGACCGCTGCCTTTGTGAGTGCACAAGAAACGACTAAATTGATCGAAAACCTGTTTCTTTTGCTAATTAAACGTTTTAAAAATATGATTCTTTTTTAATTAGGATCAATTTTTTCCATCCCATCATCAAAGATGTCATTAGTAATATTATCTCTCCTCGTTTTCGGAAGCGGTCTCCTAACACCTTGTATATTATATAGGTTCTAAAATACTGATAAAATCCTTTAGGTGTTAGGTTTTATTACAAATACCGTATAAATATAATATGTTTTTTGTAAAGACATTTAGTAGTTACAAATGTATTTTTCATATTAGATAGATAAGGAAAATGTTACATTATAGTAATAGCTGTAATATCTTATTAATTACCTTTTCATGAACTGGTTTGGACAAGTTTGTTTTGAGTACAGACAAAAGACCTGACGGCATATTTGTAAGACGCCTGGATTCTCGTTCAGAGGAATGATGGATTCGAATCCACAGCAGACACCAATAAGTTTCTCTATATAAAAATTAAAGTAACATGCTTGATTGTTTTCTCCAATTCCTTCTTGTGCTTTCCGTAAACGAAAACATAACGTGGTTAAACTGCATATCCCGGGAGTAATTTTGGGGTATGTGTAACTTGACAAGCAGCAGTAGAGTGTGGTGGGTCTATGCTGTAAAACCTTTTCTCATATGAGTGAGCAGGCCTGTGCCTTGCTGTGGGACGTTAATGGACTACTATTTCCTTTAAGTGTGTTATTTAAGATATTAGTTAAACAAGGAGGTTGCGAAATTATTTCCTGGAACCGTATTACGACTTTTAACAAAAAATATTCCATTACTTTGGAGCCTTAAATTTTATTAGAATAGCGTGCAACACCCTCTTAAATAATAATATAATATTATTGATAGAGGTTTTTGTAAAACTAACGTGTTGGAATAAAAGCCACACAGATTATAAATGATATTTTGAAAGAAAATCTCTTTTCCAATTTTAGTAGAAAATCTCAAGTCCCATTACGTAATTTTTTTATTTCCCTATTAAATTGAGGACATCACTTAATTAGTATAAATTATAAGAAATATATTCATACTATATATGAATAAATTCTCACAACAATGAGCTATTCCACTCAGGTTGCGCACGGCAAATTCTTCGAGGGTGATTGCTACATTATACTGAAGACTTCAATTGAAGAACAAGGACAGTTGTCGTGGGATATACATTTTTGGATCGGTTCTAAGGCGACGGTAAGTTTTTTTTATTGTTAACAAATTAGCACATTACTATCTCACCTGATGCTAAGTAATGAGGGCTGGTGCTGCTGACCTTGATGCCCTTAAACATAACTACATTTTCTAAGAGCCAATGATATTTAATCATACTATCAAGAACAGATCCCTTTAATAGCTAGGTTTAAGTTAGGTTAGGTTAGACAGGTTAAGGCACCTGATGGTTAGTGATAATACTGACTGAGATGGAAGCGCACTAACCTGGAGTGAGACAGTTTAGTTCTCATGGTTTCTACAAAGCGTCTTCGTAATGTTAATAGTATCATCAATCCAGAATTAGACAAGTTATGAAAGGCTATCTCTTGAATTTTTTATTTTATTATTTCTCAATCAATTGTGAACAAAACGAAAAAAAATTACCTGATTTTATATAAAGTTTGCTTTTGTGTTATATAGACTTTATTGAACACTACAAAAAGGAAACTAAACTATCAAAACTTTATACGCTAACGTCTAATATTGCGTTGACAAATCGCACCTTTAAAGTTAAACTGTTACTAAACAAAATTATAAAATTTTACAGGAAAGCCATAATTAGGTTTACTTTAACCAGTATTAGGTTTGGTTTGGTAACGTTATTAATTATTATTTATTACTATCTGCACTAATATTCTAAAGAGGAAAGATTTATATTTTTGTATGTAACGAATAAAGTCAAAAAGTACTGAACCGATTTTAATAATTCTTTTTTCATTGGAAAGCTACATTATCACTCAGTAACATAGGCTATATTTAGTAGTAGATTACTATAGAAATCTATAGAAATTCCTATTATATTCAACCGAAGGTGTAAAAAAATTTGGCATAAAATGTCTTTCATCGCATACGCTGTGAAGAGTATTAATGATAGGACAAAAAAATGTTTGACAATATTATAGAATATATCAATATCTACAAAAAACTTCGCGAGACCAAATGTCTAATTATTGCAGTTACGTCACTATAACTACTATTAACAAATTGATAGAAATGCCGATCAAAATCATACCGTGTTACCCATACCATTTATAAATTTATATCCAAATAAATAATTTAATATTCAAGACTCTCAATACCTGATGATTACTTTTTGAATTATTGAAATTAGATATTCCATTCAAAAGATATGATGAAATTAAAATACATGCCGGCGGCGGCCGCCACGCAGCGCATCGAGTAACTAACTAGACGAGAGAGGGGCAGTGCGGGAAAAGGGGGTGCACCATTATGAACAATGCTAGATGGCGTCAGGGTCAATTTTTGATGAAATTGACAAGTTTATCTTGTAGATTACGTGTTCTTTAGTAAGATCGCGTAGATAACTAATTTCTTGAAAAATTTCGTTTATTAACGGTTTAACTTTAAAGGTGCTAATGTTATACTTTTAGCTAGACAAAGGCGCCTGTGCAGCGATGCACGCGGTTAATCTGCGAAATTTACTGGGAGCGAAGAGAACTCAGCGACACGAGCAAGGCGACGAGTCGCCGGAGTTCCTGGCTCTGTTCCCAGTCCCTCCAACTTACATTAACGGGAGCAGGACACCTTCCGGATTCTTTACCATCGACGACCCAGTACGTAAAAAAAGCCTCACTTAAATTTTTATAAATATTATTAATCTGATATTAATTATGTCTCTCCCGTTCTAGATCGAATTGTTAATCGAAACAATTTATAACCCACCGGTATACCATATACACAAAAAACAATCGGTTCTGCCATTGAGGAAAAATTAATTTATATACTTTATTTCGACTGCCTCATTAGTCTAGTGGTTAGCATGTTCAACTACAGACATGGAGTCCTGGGTTCGAGTCCCGTGTCGGGCCAATGCGAAATCTATATTGAGTTTTCTATTAAGATTTTCTCAATATTTGCCCGAAGTTGGGAAGTTGACGGTGTGCTTCAACCCCTTCGTCGGTCCTGCGCCTGATCGCGTCGGATTCCCGTCATATCGGACTATGAGAGTGCACTTGTGTACTATGCCTGCCAATCCGCAGTGGAGCAGCGTGGTGGGTCTATGCTCTAAAAACCCTCTCTTATGTGAGTGAGGAGGCCTGTGCTCAGCAATGGGACGTTAATTGGGTGGTTACTTACTTAAGTAAATTAATTTGTATTTTTTAGCATTACGTGACTCGGTTGTATCGCGTACATGGAGCGGGTAGCAGTATACACTTGGAGCCCGTAGCTGTTAAGGTCTCCTCCCTTGACCCAAGATACGTATTCGTGTTGGACACTGGCCTGGTTATCTACGTATGGTGAGAATATTTTCGCATTTGAATACCTAATAACTTTTTAGCACCAGCAGTTAAATTATTGGAATGCATGTTGTCATAATTGCCTAAAAAATGGGGTGTTATGGACACGGCAGTTTGTTGTACGTGGAATACGTCTCGTAACGGGTAATAGTTTCTATAGAAAATATTATTCATAATGGCGGCTTTCCCCTCCGCCGCGCGCGCTGTGTTACAGTCCTTAGCGTAATAAATATGCGCGCTCGTATATGCTTAGACGCACGTAAACACTCATGCAAACACTTTTATAGAATTATATCTTTTAGAATAATTTCTAATGTTATAATTTATTTTTGTTTTATTTCTATACTTTAGTGTAGACCACACAAAGTAATTATACATTAGACGCGATACTAAAACTGTGTAAATTATAATCTACATAATAATCAAATATAATTTTTTTAAATATATCTTTGTGTATTAAAATTTATAAATCGCTTTAAGCTAATGTTGGTAATACAGATATAATCATAAACCTGCAATTGTAAAATCAACAAGATAATTTTGTCATGTTATTTTGCTTATGATAACCGGAAAACATGATTGTACCTCGATCTATATTTTATATCTATATATAAAAATTTTAGGAATGGCAATAAAGCCAAGAATACATTGAAGTCAAAGGCTCGACTGTTCGCGGAGAAGATCAATAAAGAAGAGAGAAAGAATAAAGCGGAATTAATAGCGGAACCGCCTTGCAAAGAATCAAAAGCATTTCTGCAGATACTGGAGTATACAGAAGATGCACCTTATGTGGCAGAGGTAAAGGTTTAAATATTCTTTATGCAGTTAAGTGAAACCATAGAAATTTACAGGACCAGAACTGCTAATATATTCCCTGTTAAAATGGGTAAAATGATTTGTCAGGCCTTTCCCACCCTTAACCCTTTTGGCTTCGGATACGGAAGAAAATGTTACTACATGAAGCTGGTAATATATCAGGATGTATTTCTTTTCTGGTTACCATTAGATGTACCGACTGCTCATTTGCCGCTTTATTTTCATATTTTGTAGCTTACAAATGTCTCTAATATGAGTCCATGCTAGTCAAGTGGATTTAACTACCATATTTAAGAAACCAGTGACAGAGTAAGAAATAGTGTGATAAGAGAACTTTGTGGTATAAAAGAAGACGTAGTGACTAAAATTGAGAAAGGTATGCTTAGATGGTCTGGGCATTAGAGAGAATGAATGAAAGGAGACTGACAAAAAGGATTAATTATTTAGGAGTCAAGAGTGAATGCGAATGTTGGAAGGGGAAGACCAAGGCGAACGTTCCTGGATCAAATCCAGAACATTTTAAATAAGGGTCAAGTCAAGAGTACTCTTAACCGACGAACTTGTTTAATGAGAATGAAAGAAGCGAAGGAGATATGCAAGGATCATGGCAAGTAGAAGGACGTTGTCTCAGCCTACCCCTATGGGAATAAGGCGTGATGCTATGTATGTATGAAAACAGTGCTCAATTCAAAAGGGGAGTTTGTGTCTGAGTATAAATGGGTATTTGTGTGTTTTAATAAAGCCTAGTCGTATTCCTCTAACCACATATTTAACATTTTTATTTTATAAAAAATCCTCAGGAACACGTACCGGAAGACTTTACTTGGGCATCTCCAAGGTTGTACCGGGTTGAGCTCGGTATGGGTTATCTGGAGCTGCCACAGACCGAAGGGGCCCTCTCCAGGAATATCCTGGCAACGCGCAACGTATATATCCTTGACGCTCATCAGGACCTATTTGTGTGGTAATTTCATATTCTGTTTTACTCATACATACATTTTTCAATTCTTAATATCATCTCACTCTTCCTATACATATGTTATTCAATTCACTCAAAACTCAAATGTATATGTACATTTTTTAATACATTTGACATTTGATGTCGATACAACTTTTCTAATGTATCTTATATTCAGTATTCATTATTTAAATTGAATTAATGAATGGTATACGCCAAGGTGGATTTACCTCTCCGGATCTTTTTAATATTTAAATAAATTATTTTATAGAGGAGCTGTGACCTGCAAAAGTAGGATGTCATATTGGTAACGCATGTTGTAATAGTCTCAGATATTTTGATGATATGGTAGTTCTAAGGAAACTGATTTCAATTTGCGAGCATTTCATCAGCTCTATTAAGTTCAGATTACAGGGACTGTATTTTCGTTTAACGTATTACCTATTGCCTATGTTGCATATAGGTTTGGTAAAAAGTCGTCCCGCCTTGTACGAGCTGCTGCCGTGAAGTTGGCTCAGGAGCTTTTCAGTATGGTGCCACGAGAGCCACATGCATTGGTGACACGCTTGCAGGAAGGTACCGAAACTCAGGTGAGATTGTTTTAGTATTTATTAGTTGTATTGGAACATAATGAGAGTTTTGTTTTGTACTAGCTAATATTGGGTTATTATTATCTATATCATAATCATGATTATTTATTTGAAAAAAGAGAGATTTTCTCGTACGTTTCTTTGCCAAGTAAGATGGCTCAGTATAATTTTTTTTTATCTAAGAAATTCTTTTCTAATTTGGCTCTTAAATAAACCAGGTATTCAAGACATACTTCGCGGGCTGGGAAGAAGTGATTGCAGTAGATTTTACGCGAACAGCAGAATCTGTAGCGAGGACCGGAGCTGATCTCGCTTCTTGGGCCAAACAACAAGAGACCAAGTAAGTTAAACATTACAAAAATTGGGAAATAATAAAGGCCCACTTAAAAACACTGAAAACAATATTAATGTAACGGGCTTACGACTACACAGGAATAAGGATATGAGTTGGTGCATAAAATGTGACTTATGTAGCTTGAACTTTTATATACCCGTAATATGAATGTGGGTTAAAATCCAGGTAAAGCTGAACTATGTTTGTAATACTTTATTTGCTGTTTGTAATTTTGTGTTCATTTCTATATATAATTTATCATTGCAACGTCTAATTTAGTCAGAGTCACTACAGACGATTTATCATATTTATCTTGTTATATACATTCATAAACGGATTTATCCAAAGTTTTATTAAACACGTAATCTTTTGGTAAGAAGAAGGCGCCATTTATCGCGCCTAAGTGATGGATACATTCAGATGGCTATTGACAGAGTAAATAACTACTATATGATCGCTGAGGTGGCTAGCATAGCTTGGAGGAGGCTACTCAGAGATAGACAGACATGGAAATAGATGGAGGAGTCCTATGCCCAAAAATAGTCTGTCCAATAATGACCTGCTAATATTTGACTTAACCGATGACATGATACAAGGACATTGGACGAAAACTAATATTAAGATATAATCACAATTTTAAAGAATTATAGTATGGATTAGATTTTTATTAGCTTGGAATACGATTATGGAAATGCATAAAATGATATATATTAAAATGTAATAATTATGTAAGTGACTCTATTGGAAATAAAGGTTTTACTATTTAACAGATAAAATACAAATTATTTACAGATTACTCTGTAACTTATGATTTTTTTATTGGGTCCACTAAACTAGTAGCAATCCCAAAACAATACATTTGTGGCAGTTGTAAAATAAATTTTATGGTATTGCTACCTATTCGAAGTGACCTTTGGCTTAACTTAATCTGAAATAAACTTTAACTTAAATAAAATATTTAAATGAAAAACTGTATGAAATATTGTTATAGATATATATTACGTATTTATCCAATCACCAGAACGGATCTCTCAGCTTTGTTCACGCCTCGACAACCGGCCATGTCAGCAGTAGAGGCCAAAACATTCTCAGATGAGTGGAACGAAGATCTGGAAGCCATGGAAGCTTTCGTGCTGGAGGGCCGTCATTTTGTTCGCCTTCCGGACCAAGAGCTGGGCATCTTCCACAGCTGCGACTGTTACGTGTTCCTATGTCGATACTTGGTACCTGCTGAGGTTTGTATGGATAGCAAAAATTTTTGTGCCCTTTTCATGTTTCTTATCTGTTAAGTGAAGCTAGTGTTAAGTGAAGCTGTAATTAATCTGAAATGAAGTTTAGACTTATACCGGTTTGGGATATATACTAACCCGTATAAAATACAAAAACATTATGTAAATTCTTTACAATGTTTCTTGTCTGTTAGGCAAGATCTCTTTAGTAAACAGATCAGTATTGCCCTTTCCATGTTTCTTATCTCTTAGGTATTTCTACACCTAAAATAAGAGGAAAAGGGGAGTAGTATCGGTACTTCCTATCTGGTGAAATTTGTATGGATAGCAAAAGCAATAAGTAACAACCTAATACTCAACAACCACTCTAATTATACATATATGTTTGAAAGACTTAACTAACCCTGTTGCCTGTGTTTTGCGTAAAAATTCTCTCTCCATCCACGTGAAATATTTGTCTATATTTCTTACCTGTTGAGTTGATTGAAAATATCACTACTTTCTCAATATTATTGAAATATGTATGAAATCAAAAAAGATCCTTCTTTCAAAGATCACCCGCAAAAAAATTTCGTTGGTTTTTCAATGATTACTTGAAATCAGCTTTTGCTAAAAAATACAGCTTAGATATAAAAGCTAGACACTTAAAACAACAGTTTTTTTATTTTTTATAGGACCATTTCTATCTGAGTTATCTTTTTGGAAAATTACCCATAAACATTTGGAATATTTTCGATATCTATCAAACTTTTTATGAGTAGTGTAGATAGCAACACTCGACTGTTAAACCGATACAGATATTAAAACGCGCAATTTTACTATTTTTTAAATAAATACACACAATTAAATATATACTATTCACACTAAAACTATTTTAAGGGGGGGGGGGGGGGGGTCAAAAGGGGCCNCTATTCACACTAAAACTATTTTAAGGGGGGGGGGGGGGAGGTCAAAAGGTGCCCAAAAGCACCGCATGTAATTAATGTACGAACAATATACAAGTTATGTAACTTGCCACTCGTCGCTACATTCTACAGGATGAAGATGAAGGTGAGGGCGTAGATGATGCTCAGCAAAACGCAGAAGAAGAAGCCGAGAGTGTTTCCTGGGTTGTTTACTTCTGGCAAGGTCGTAAGGCCCCGAATATGGGCTGGCTTACCTTTACTTTTGGTTTGGAGAGGAAGTTCAAGCAACTATGTCGTCACCTCGATGTAGTGAGGACGCACCAGCAGCAGGAAAGCCTCAAGTTCATGTCACACTTCAGGAGACGGTTTATTATACGGGATGGCAAAAGGAATCAGAAACCGGTACGTTCCTACTGTCTTTAAAAATACGTCATTCAAAATCAAAACACAACTATCATTCACTACCATACTACATTGTATGAAATTGTATAATCACTTACCATGCCAGCAAAAGAAAATTAATTGTTGCTTTTTAATAAGTTTTTTTTTAATTACGTCATAACATAATTAATATATAGTGTTACGATGTTCGTCGCCAATGGACACCGAAACTAAATAATCGATTTTCATGAAATGATCCAAGGTTTCATTTCAATTTAAAGCAAAAACAATTATTGCAATTTTGTTTTAATAGAGAGATCGTTGAGTATAAATTTTGCTGTGAAATAAGTTACATAAGTATCATATAGACGGCGCCGCACTTTTAGTGTACGAACACCCAGCGCGGGTTAGCTAATTAGTTCATTGTAAGTAAAAATAAGTAGCAGCCCATTAACATCCCACTGCTGGGCGCAGGCCTCCTCGCTCATATGAGAGAGGGTTTTTAGAACATAGACTTGGATTAGCGGATTCACAGGCATAGAGAATACGCAAATGTACTCTCTATTCCTTCACTCTCGTAGTCCGAAGTGCCGGCAATCCGACACTATTGGCGCAGGACCGACGGCTTAACGTGCTAACCGAGGCACGGGAGCGGATCACACCGCCAAATTTTTCCCAACTTCGAGTAAATATTGAGAGAGTCTTAAAAGAAAACTCAGTATCGATTTCGAATTCGCCCGACCCGTGACTCGAACCGAGGAACTCACATGTCTGTAGTCGAACATGCTAACCACTAGACCAATGAGTAGTCAGATTTAGTTCATATGATTTTAAATTTACCGTATTTAAATCTGTTATCATTTTTTAAAATAACCAATTAAAATTTGGCATATTTAACTAGTCTGATCTTCCTTTTTCTTTTAGGAGAGCGGTCGTTCCGCAGTCGAGCTCTTTGAGCTCCGAAGTAACGGTTCAGCCCTTTGCACCAGGCTTGTTCAGGTCAAGGCTGATGCTGCTAACCTGAATAGCGCTTTCTGGTAAGTAAAAAGATAATTAGGCTACGACTAGTTACCAACATGCTAGCAACTAGATGATTAAAATTAAAATACATTTTCACATTTTAATTATTGCCTACCTGGCGTATGGTGGGTATACTCACTTCACAAGCGGTGGACCTGTGTTCAAAAATAAATTGTACAAATTACATTCAAAGTCCCTTAGCTCAGCGAGAATTGATCGTAAGTCACCAAAAATGAGATAAAAAAAATTTGTTTGAAGGTTTTTTCGTTTGCCTCGCGTATTGTTTCATACAATTGTGTTTATTTTTAACAGTTATATATTAAACGTCCCTCTGGAAGGCTCTAAGGAATCGTCGTCATCTATCGTTTACGTATGGATTGGTAGACAGAGCGACGAGGATTGCGCACGACTCATAGAACAGATCGCCAACGAAAAGTTTAACAGTCCTTGGGTCAGCATGCAGGTAAATTTGATGCACTATCGGTTGGATAAGTTGTTGTGTTAGATTAAGAGTAAATCATGTATTTTGAGTTAAAATAACAAAGGTAAGTAGCAGCCCATTAACATCCCACTGCTGAGCACAGGCCTCCTCACTCATATGAGAGAGGATATTTAGAGCATAGGCCCACCACGCTGCTCTACTCCACTTCGCTCTCACAGTCCGACGTGACGGGAATCCGACACGACCGGAGAGAGGTCAGGCGCAGGACCGATGGCTTAACGTGCTCTCCGAGGCACGGGGGTGGATCACACCGTAAAATTTTTCCCAACTTCGGGCAAATATTGAGAAAATCTTAATAGAAAACTCAATATCGATTTCGAATTGGCCCGATCCGGGACTCGAAACCAGGACCTCTTGTCTGTAGTCGGAACATGCTAACCACTAGACTAATGTGGCAGTCAGTTAAAATAAATTTGTCATAAATTCTAGCAGGCTGTATAAATCGAGACAAATACCTTCTTACGCAGCTCGACTCAAAAATTTAATATTACTCCTCTTCACATCCGCCGTAAAAGACTGCACTTGCTAACATTACACAAAATACTACATTCCAACCTAGACACCCACCTTACTCTCCCAATTAAGTATCAATATAAGAATTTTGAATCGTAGGTCAAACAATATTTTTCCTCTTATTGTCTTTAAAAACAACACCTCTTATTTCAATCCTCTAGTCAAGATGTGTCGGTCATATGACCAGTTTGCTAATTTAGATATCGACATTTTTAACGCTAGATTCTCAGTTTTTTATAATAAGATTATTTTAACTTTGTAATTAAGATACGTATCAATAAAATCCTACTAATAAAGTAACCACTTAACTAATATTTAAAATCTTTAGAAACTGAAATTAAAAACAATAAAATGTTATGCTGTGCGACCATATAGTGTATCAATAAGGTTTATACATTTATATATTATTACTTGAGTATATTAAATATTGTGATCTGTTTTGGCTGCCTTAATAAATAAAATTAACAACTTAAGGGTAATGGGCCATTCGAGTAGTACATAAGCACTACAGGGGGTAGGAGGGTCTTTACCTTGCTTATTTTGGATGACATGGGGGTAGGGGGTCTAAGTCATGATTACGTCATCGGTAGTTATTTACTTTTTTATAAAAATTTACAATTAGTTATGTTCGTAAGTTTATAATATGTTTGTCCCTTACTCTATGTTGAATACTGTATCAGTAAAATCGAATATCTATCCTGAATCTATTTTCTTATTTTTATAATTATAATATGAAAAAGTACATTTATAATTGAAAATTATTTACGCAAGCATGGGGGGTGGGAGTAAATAATTGTAATAAACCGTAAAATATGAACGGCTCTTAACTGTGTACGTTTTTATAATGAACCCCCAGAATGCCCTTCTATAAGATAAGGTTAAGTAAAAAATTAATATGAAAGCGAAGGTCTACATTTAAACCGCGAACTAGTTAGTTTTTTGTTGAAACCATTGTTTATAATAAAATATGTCATATAGGTGTTATTGGAAGGCTCTGAGCCAGATAATTTCTTCTGGGTGGCGCTGGGTGGTCGTAAGCCCTACGACTCTGACGCCGACTACCTCAACTACACAAGGCTCTTCCGTTGCTCCAACGAGAAGGGCTACTTTACCGTCTCTGAGAAGTGCACGGACTTCTGTCAGGTTAGTTATATTACAATATATTAACTATCTTCTTGAGTTTACGCGATTTTTGTTCATTATTATTTAGTAAAATATTGTCTAAACTTGTATTATAACGAGGAAACATATGCGTTTTGTATGTATGTAAGTTTGTAACGTTTTCACTTAAAAGCTACTGGACCGATTTAAAAAAAAATTCACCATTAGAAAATTGCATTTTAACTGAGCGACATAGGCTATATAACTTTCAAAACAAATAGGGATCTATAATAAAAATGTAACCCAAGGTGTGAAAAAATTGGTCACATAAAATCTGCCATCGCATGCGCTACTACTGGTGACAGATCAAAAATATATTCTACTGTATTATAAAACGTATTAATAGCTACAAAAAAGTCCGCAATACTATATGTAAAACTTCTTAGTTATGCCACTATAATTATTTTTTTAAATTTTAAATTTAATAAAATTGCCTACAATAATCAAACCAATATTCTATTAAATGGACATTCCATTCAAGACGTGGCCTTTTAATTTGCCACACGTCTTTTAATAATTTAATATACTATTTTTCATAAATTCTCTTCTAATATTGACAAAAAACACGTGACATTTTTATTTACAATTCGTCATTTGAGATTTCAATAAATCATTTGTATTAATTTTCGGCACTTTTAAAATGTTAATTACAATTAAATTCCTAACATATTTTCATTTTCCCCTCCCTCTAAGTCTCGGAAACCTAAAATTTTAGATTTGTATAAATGTAAACAAGACTTAAAAATGTATTTGCCAAAAAAGTTTCACTTCTGACATATATACTTTGTGTACGTACTTTTTGAATAGTTTCAATGTCTTTATTGTGACCCTTCTCATGTGGATATCATTTAACAAATTTTAATTTAGCGAATCGAAATTTTATCGTATTGCTTGTTGTGTAGGATGACTTAGCGGATGACGACATTATGATTTTGGATAATGGAGAGCAAGTGTTCCTGTGGCTTGGTGCCAGGTGTTCAGAAGTCGAAATTAAACTCGCATACAAATCTGCACAGGTTAGCATAAATATATTATTGAACAATCCAATTAAAAAAAAAAACTAGACTAGTTAGTAATAGACTAATTAGTAATAATACATAGTCAACCTAAAATGTACTTATATTATTTAAGTCTACAGTCCAACGACTATGCTTAGTTAACGTTAATGTTTATTGACTTACACTGTTCTTGAGTTCTTGATTAAAAGCAACACTAAACTATAATGAGTCACTGCACTTTCACTAACTCGAATGGTGTTGTTCTTTTAAGACTTCTCTCTCTCTAATGATGGTAAAAAAGACACCCGATTGAGATTTTCTCTCTCAGGACAGGGCACGAAAGATCTTTCGTAACTATGGATTTCAAGTCGAACTTTAATATCATCATCGCTCGTATAGAAAATAATGTGTGTAAAATCCTTTCTTTGTCGACTCGACAGTAATTCAAAGGCCCATTGAATAAAAAAATAATAATTTATAGGTATACATTCAACATATGAAAACAATGCAGTCAGATAGACCTAGGAAACTGTTCCTCACACTGAAAGACAAGGAGTCGCGAAGGTTCACCAAGTGCTTCCACGGCTGGGGAGAGCACAAGAGACCTCCAGAGTAAACCTTAAATTATTATCACAAACACCATGTATAAATATGACACCTATGTTAGTATTATTCAAAATCTAAATTTATCACAGAAAATTTAAAGAAATGTTCAGCTTTATTACCAATATGACATAACTCCAATACAAAACCATGAAATATTTATAAATTATTAATTAAATTTTAGTTATACTTCGTTTTTATTTATATAGAACTTGTATATTGTATAAAACATTGGGATAACACACATATAGATATGACAATACTTATGACCTTGTTTCAATTTATTTAATTAACATTATATATATATTATCGAAATTTTTATTAAGGATACAGCAGAATCCCATAGTATTTTTTCTTGTGTAAAAATGACACTAAGACCACAAAATGCCAATATGTGATTAGTTGATTTTAGCATTTTATCTATTTCTGTAAAATTAAAATTTTTTCGTAATTGATAATGTGTGATTACAGCCCTGTCGACAGATGGACATATTGTTAGTAATAAAACAATCATTTTAATTCCTTTTGAGAAATAAAAACGTCTTTAACCTAAAATTATAATATCATTTTTATATTATGACAGTATTCCACCACATCAGTGATATATATCTTTATTATGGTAATAAAATGACTATTTCTATATTCACTTCAATATATCATTATGTATTTTAAAACCTTATACGTCATAATAATAGAATTGTAATCATATTAGGTATATTTTTAAATAAATTTAAATTAATAAATATTTGGAATATCAGCATCTTTAATTGCATTTAATATAATTATATGGAGCATAAAATACAATAATAATTGATTATTTTTAATAATTAATATTCTTTAAGTTTGTATATTAAAATCTATTCATCAATTTGTATTAGACTGAATCATTATTCAATCTAATACAAATTGATGAATAGATTGATGAATAAATCATTATTTATTTTAAAAGATATACACACATAAATATGTCATAATTATCTTACAATATGTACATACATAATTGTTTAGATAATCTCAATTTTATGCTAACTCCTATTAGGAAAAAGGGCGGGATTAATAAAACTCCCATAGTTTTTCCATATAATGAACAACATCATTTAAAATCAGTTCAGTTTTTATAGTTGCTATGTTGTGTAGTTACACTATTGCAATGCATTTGAACAAACATTGAAATTTTTATCAAAGAATTGAGTAAAAAATAAAGTTTCAGGACCTAAAAAAGTGGTTTAAACAAAAACTAACTAGTTCGCGATTAAAATTTAGGTCTTTGCTTATATGTTTATTTTGTTATAAAATTCAAATCAATCTTACAACATGGGTCGGCGACCTTTTCTTATAGAGAGATATTGGTGCAGTCCACATTTTATCTAACAAACACAATTTTCTTATTTTCAACCAAATTTTCTTTTTTAACCTTTAAAGCTACAGTAAACTAGGCAGCGCGCGTGGTTTTAATGATAGTCCCACCAACAAGCTGCGGTTGAGTGCAATTACTCATTTCAAGATAAGAAATACCTTAGTCCATTTTTTAAAGTCTATGAAATTCACTTTAACAGTTTTCTTGTGATTAAAATTCATGTTTAACAGTTTGCTTGTGATTAAAATCTTACATTGACCACTTTTGATTATACTTTATTTCAATATCAAAACCATGAATTATAGTGTCAATTTTTCAGTGATAATATTTTTTTTATTTTAGCTTTGCACTCATATCTCAATCTAGGAAATACAATTTATAACAAATTACACATATCAATAACACAAATTTCATTAAACAATTCTCTGAACAGCTTGATTTGCTTAGAATTTTAATTGTTGAATACCTACCATAATATGAAAGTGTTTTGCTTCAGGGGAACCCACCATGAGAAAGTTACCAGAGTAATGTTTCAAATGGAATTGTTGTTATATATAAGCATATAAATAGACCTGTTTGAGCTAGCATTATATAAGGATATTGTTGACCCTAAGCATTACTATGCTTAACTCAACTTATTCATCTAAAGTGATCACTATCACTTATGACGTTTTTGGATTTTCTTAGAAGATAAATTTTTCACATGACTACTTTAGATGAATAAGCATGTAATCCAATTTTTCATAAAGATTTGCTAATGTCAGATAAGACTCTAGAACATTATATTTTCTTGTCTACAGTCATACGCCCTAACTCTGACACTCAAATCAGCAAAAATGTTGCTGTGGAACCACAAAATTTTGTGAAATTTTCAAGAGTGTGTTATAGTTTTTTTATTTTGTCACTGTTCTTCCAAAACAGCAAAAAATATTGCTTTGGTCACCATGTCAAGTTATACAATTCACATTTAGCCATAATCCACACGATGGTATTTCTTCCTGTAAAATAGTCTTCCGTGTAAGGAAATGTTATGTATTAAAGAAAATTAAAAGACTGAACTTGCCATTTTCAGTATGTATTTATTCATCACACTGCTTAAAATTAAACACAAGTGCATTGAGATTTATGAACATTGTTATAACTTAAGTTGTCAGAGTAACATTTGACTAGTATAGCGGAAACACAAAATGAGAGTTACTCTACAAATAAAAATAATGAATATAGTCAAGGAATTAGGTTACAGATTACTGAACAATTGTACATAGCTTAATATCTATAAATAACTGTACTTATATCTACAATGTAAATATGACTTAGGAGATGTCTATATTGAAATTGTTTCATTTTGAGTTACAATGATTTACAGTCTACAAATGTATAATATGCTAGCACAAAGTCTCTACATTGCAGTGGTTTTTGTTAAACAATAAACATTTTATTAACAAAGGTGATTTTAGTTATTATACATACCCGCATAAATTCCAGTATTTAACAGGTCCCTGTCCAATAAATTGCATGATGTATGGATCAATTTTTGTACTATGTTTACAAAGTTCATGATATTCTATGATGAAATTTATCGGTTGTAATAAGCATATATTCTAGTATGACTAGTATTCTAATATGAAATATCATAATGATTTTACAACATTTGTATATATATGTTAATCATTTGTAATTAGAATAATTATATGTCCAAATGCAATGAGAAATGTGGGGACAGAACCTGTAACATAGTAAATTACCTAAATAACATTTTCCATTGGTGATTCTTAGTCGTCATCGTCATCGTCGTCCGATGGCACGAAGAGTTCATTTTCTTCTAAGAAATTGGCAATATTTTTACTGATTGCAGCTCCGATCAATAATCCAGGTACTACAGCACAAACTAAGCCCAGAAGTCCAAATGGTGTTTTCTCTGGTTCCGGTAGTATAGCCCCTGTAGGTGTTGTTGTAGCTGTTCTTTTTGGTATAATTTGCTCTGGTTTTGTAATATTTTTTGACTGAATTACAAGTCGAGTAAGTCTAGCAATAGCCATTTTTCAATTTTATAATAAAGATTTAGAGTATTTTTAGCAGTCAAACAGAAAAACCATATATGACACTTCACACAGAGCACCTTTTTTCAAATATTGACATTGACAGTCTTCTTTTTCATGGTCTTCAGAAGAATACTTTATTATGTTGTTATTTGTATATCTATCTCCAAAAGAAAACTATTATCATTGCAACTTTTTTTTAAATTACAACATTTAATTATTTTTTCAATGTCACATCGGAATAATAATTTCCGAATCATCGATCGTATTAATAAACTGTTTAGAACAGCGTAGGTAAAGAATAAACTTACGTAGAAATCGACTCTTTTACAAATTTATTATCTCCATTTAGTTCACGCGAAACTATATAGTCTTAAACGTATGCTTATCCCATTAAAGGGATATGTATAAAAAAACAGACTAAATGTATGTCACTCATTTGTCGTACTGTCAAATGTAGCCAATGTTTTCGGTGATATGACATTTCTAAACCAATTTATTTGAGCTGTCATGTCATTTCACTTGCAAAAAGTAAAGTAAAGAGATGTATCTTAATTAACTTAATAAATTGTATTTTTAAATAAAATGAATGTTACACTAACGAGTCTGGAGGCTTTAATTTGTAAGTTTCCAAGTCAATTTTTAGGTATCTATATTGTATTACGATTTCATAGTTTGTTTTTCTTTAGTAAAAGCGACACATGAAACTCTACCACAACCTGATGCAGCGGCTGTAGAAGCGTTTTGTGCAGTTATGCGTGACTCCAATGAAGGTCCCCAACTGGCCACCCAGGCTTTAGCAGCTCGTATACATTCATTAAACGAACGTGAAGCTATTTTAGCACTTACAATGTTAGACCGGTGTATGCGACGTTGCGATGCTAATTTTCATGCTGAAGTTGGTAAATTCCGTTTCCTGAACGAGATGATAAAATTGGTTTCCCCAAAATACTTTGCGGATAGAACTGCACCAGAAGTACAAACAAGGGTGAGTAACGAAAAATGTTTTATTATCAGACCGCCTCACTGATGTAATGATGCAAATTCTCATTTTTTAGCATAGGTCCTTGTTTCGATTCCTGGCAGCGCATTATATTTGTTTTGTCAACCTGTGGACTTATGGAGGACTTTCATCTATTATCAACTTAGTTTTGAACTCTACTATTTTGGGATAATTATATCAATAAATATTGAATCACTGCATTTTGAACTAGCAATTCTAAATCTTAGAATACTATCCTCAAGATGTATATGGAATGCCTGAGGAATTTAATTCTGAACTGTTAGTGTGCTGTGATTATGATAACAAAATGAAAAATACAGAAAATTGTGTCAAAAAAGGTTATGAAAATGTTGAGGAAACCTTGAAACCTTAAATTTATTTTGAATTATTATTACTATGTTTTTTATTGTAATTTATTATCTTTAAAAGCTATAAGGAAAGGCCTTTGATCGAGTGGTGAAGAATGAGCTGTGGTCAACGTTATCTATGTATGGTGTGAGCGATAGTCTGTTTCAAGGATTGAAGTGTCTCTATCAGGATTCTAGTGCCTGTGTCAGAATAAATGGAGCGTACACAGAGTGGTTTCCTGTCGAAAGAGGTGTTTGACAGGGATGTGTTGCGTCACCAAGGCTATTTAACCTATTCATGGATAAATGTATGACAGATTTAAAAGAACGTATGTATGGGTTAAGAATGAATGAATTACTCATCAAATGTTTACTCTATGCTGATGATCAAGTAATACTTGCGTCGTCCGCTAATGAGCTACAGGAGATGCTAAATATTATGAATGAAGCTTTGAAAGGGAAAGGAATGAAAGTGAATGTAAACAAAACGAAAGTTATGCTTCTTAAAAGAGATGAATCTATGATGAATGGTCATATTTTGATAGACGGAGAACAAGTGGAAGAGGTAAAAGAATTTTTATACTTGGGATCTAAATTTACAAAAGCTGGAACATGTGAAAGTAATATTGAAAGGAGAGGTATATGGGAATATGGTAAATGGTGCTCTGTACGCTTTTATGAATAGCCAGATGGTGTCTCAAAGGGCTAGACTGGCAGTGCATGCTGGAGTGTTGGTGCCAACACTTATGTATGGTAGTGAAAGTTGGGTATGGCAGAAGAATCACAAAAGTAAAATAAATGCGGTAGAGATGAGAGCGTTGAGAAGCATGAGTGGATTAAAACTGAGTGACAGAGT
>JACTOM010000034.1:0-141957 GCA_015832385.1 Elymnias hypermnestra | reverse complement strand
AAAGGGTCACAGCAGGAGTGCAAAAATTACCGCGGTATCAGCCTTCTTAGTGTCGTCGGCAAATTGTATGCAAAGATATTAATTGAAAGGGTGATTAATGAAACTGATGGGAAAATATGGGACGTGCAAGCGGGATTTAGAAGAGGAATGGGATGTACGGATCAGGTCTTTTCTTTACGGTGCTTAACTGAAAAATGTTTGGCTAAACACCAAAAAGTTTATTGCGCGTTCGTAGATTTAGAAAAGGCCTATGATCGAGTGGTGAGGAATGAGCTGTGGTCAACGTTATCTACGTATGGGGTGAGCGGTTGTCTGATCCAAGCATTGAAGTCTCTCTATGAGGGTTCTAGTGCCTGTGTCAGAATAAACGGAGCGTACACGGAGTGGTTTCCTGTCGAAAGAGGTGTTCGACAGGGATGTGTTGCGTCACCATGGCTGTTCAACCTTTTCATGGATAAATGTTTGACAGATTTAAAAGAATGTATGTATGGGTTAAGAATGAATGAATTACTCATCAAATGTTTACTCTACGCTGATGATCAAGTAATACTTGCGTCATCCGCTAACGAGCTTCAGGAGATGCTAAATATTATGAATGAAGCTTTGAAAGGGAAAGGAATGAAAGTGAATGTAAACAAAACGAAAGTTATGCTTTTTGAACGAGATGAATCTATGATGAATGGCAATATTTTGATAGATGAGGAACAAGTGGAAGAGGTGAAAGAATTTGTATACTTGGGATCTAAGTTTACAAAAGATGGAACATGTGAAAGTGATATTGAAAGGAGACTAAATGCAGGGAATATGATAAATGGTGCTTTCCATGCTTTTATGAATAGCCAGATGGTGTCTCAAAGGGCTAGACTGGCTGTGTATGCTGGAGTGTTGGTGCCAACACTTATGTATGGTAGTGAAACTTGGATATGGCAGAAGAATCACAAAAGTAAAATAAATGTGGTAGAGATGAGAGCATTGAGAAGCATGAGTGGATTGAAACTGAGTGACAGAGTAAGAAATAGTGTAATAAGAGAATGTTGTGGTATAAAAGAAGATGTAGTGACTAAAATTGAGAAAGGTATTCATAGATGGTTTGGGCACGTAGAAAGAATGAATGAAAGGAGACTGACAAAAAGGATTTGTGTGACAATAGTGAAAGGGGAAAGTTGGAAGAAGACCAAGGCAAACGTTCCTGGACCAAATTAAGATATATTAAATAAGGGCCAGGTTAAGAGTACTTTAAACCGACAAACTTGTATGAAAGGTTTAATGGGAATGAAAGAAGCGAAGGAGATATGCAAGGATCGTGGCAAGTGGTAGGATGTTGTCTCTGTCTACCCCTATGGGAATGAGGCGTGATGCTATGTATTATCTTTAATTTATATTGTGTAGTTAATTTTAGTTTTGTGATCTAGTATGTTGTTATTTAGTAAACATTTTAAGATTCTTCTTAGCAGACAATCAGATGACTAAAACATGTCAAGCATTAATTAAAAATAATCAATGTATCTATACAATCATGCAAATGAGTTAATACATTAATGATGTTAGACTAACTTAG
Source organism: Elymnias hypermnestra (assembly GCA_015832385.1). NCBI lineage: Eukaryota > Metazoa > Arthropoda > Insecta > Lepidoptera > Nymphalidae > Elymnias > Elymnias hypermnestra. The sequence continues at coordinate 140,399 of JACTOM010000034.1, read as the reverse complement.
TAAATTGATCCTACATTTGTAAGCTCTGCAATTCCTTATTCAAGAATACTCTATTGATGTTATCCACTTATACTTCAGTGCTATTACCTTTAATTGTTTTTTGATGTATAAAATTATTATATAAATGTTAAATAATTCTTTACAGTTATGTCAGTTTATTATAGCACTTGCCATAATGACCACATCTATTTGTTAGTTGTGTTAAGAACATTTATTCTATATCTAACTTTTACACAAATGTTAAAAATATTGTATGTTTTAACAAATTTTGTGATTACTAATGTCTTATATTTCATCTCATGTTATTTTTATGTATTCTATTTAAATGATTTAGCTGTCTATCAGTGAGGATAAATATGAATTTCATTATATATTATATGTATAGTATTATTGCCCCGATGAGATGAAAAAGAATTTATTCAAAAGTCTCTAATAAATTTTATTATTGGTTATTATATATTAGAGCAGCTGCTCCCCAAGTTGTTACCATCACAGTTCCCAAATCTGTGAGAATAAGGGAACATTCATATTTCTAACCATCTACATTGCAATTTGATAAAATTCGTATCAATTATTAATGATTTTGAAAATGTAGTGAATTGGAAGTGATTTTTTTTTTTTTTTTAGAATTATGCATATGTGCAATATTAATTAATGCCTGAAGAGCATATTTTTATTAACAGTACATGTTGCCAGTGGCATTGAAACATAATTTCTGGTTATGGAACTCATGTGAAAGCTCAATCACTCAATGGGTGTTGACGAGAGCTTTGCTCAGAGTTTTTCTGTGTGATATGATCAGAAATGAAGAAATCCATAGAAAAACCAAAGACACCAACATTGCTTGACAAATCGCAAACCTGAAGTGGCGCTATATGCGGGAATTATTGCCAGCATGGCATTGTACGGTGCCCCGTTATGGGTAAATGCTCTAACCCCTGCGAACAAAATCCTCCTGCGAAGAGCGCAGCGAGTGATAGCGATTCGGGCAATTCGAGGATACCGTACTGTGTCATGGACGGCAGCGACTCTTCTTGCGGGCGATCCCCCCTGGGAGCTCAGGGCGGAGGTTCTGGCGGCTGCCTATCATTGTCGGGCAGCTGCAAGGAACAGAGGCGAACGGCCTGATGCTGAAGAGGTCCAGAGAATCAGGATTCTATCCGACAGGACCCTGATTGAAAGGTGGAAGGAGGACCTCGGGTCTCCATCTGCAGGTGTGGTCACGGTTGCAGCGGTGCGTCCATTCTTGGAAGATTGGCTTGCCAGGGGGCACGGTACGCTAACCTACAGGCTGGTGCAGGTGTTAACTGGACATGGTTGCTTCGGCAAGTATCTGCACCAGATTGTAGGCTGCGAAGAGACGCCTGCTTGCCGTATTTGTGGGGCGGCCGTAGACACTGCGCACCACACAGTAGCAAATTGTCAGGCTTGGGGACCTCAGCGTCACATCTTGACATCGCTGATTGGGAGTGACCTCTCACTCCCCAGCATTGTGGGCGCTATGATTGGCGATGAGTCAAGTTGGAGAGCAGTGACGTCCTTCTGCGAGGCTGTCATCTTGCAGAAGGAGTCACTAAACAGGCAAAGGGAGGTTATGGCAGACGCTACTCCCTCTCGCCGGAGGAGGGGGGGCGCTAGAAGGCGCAATTTTGCTCGCCTGCTCTCCCTCAACTAAACCAAACCCTTAAGTCGGATTCATCCGGGGCGCCAGAGCTGAATGCGCCAGCGAACATCTGGACACCAACACCTGGATGAAGAGGGTTCCGCTGGGTTTTAGTGGGTATTCTGGTACGACCAGCGAGTCCCACACTCCCGGATGTTTACACTTCATCCGGCGTGCATAAAGCATTTCTCAGCGAAAAAAAAAACCTGAAGTGGCAATCAAGGGGGCACATAGTAATTGTAATAATTGAATATTGGAAAGTTTGATCTGTAATTTTCTTATTGTGAAATACCCAAATTTGCGATAAAAAGTTTTTTAATGGGTTATATATGTTGGACATTATATACTTATAGCGCTTGTATAATTTTTAACGTTTATATATTGCATGTAGGTACTGCAACTACTACACGCCTGGTCTATTGAGTTTCCAAAAGAAACCAAGTTCAAAGTTGCTTTTGAAATGCTAAAGAACCAAGGTGTTATAAAAGAAACACCCCCTCCATTGCCTCCAGAGGATAATAGTTTAAACACTCGTCCGAGGGCCAAGAATGCTATATTTGAAGATGAGGAGAAATCAAAGCTGTTACAAAAATTACTACAAAGCAAAAAGCCAGAAGATCTCCAACATGCAAATAGATTGATTAAGACAATGGTGCGAGAAGTAAGTAACGGTGGCACAAATGCAATCGATTCTCAAATTATAAATTACTAGCGACGAGCGGCGGTTTAAACTAATATTAAAAATTGTTTAGGAAGAAAAGCGCACTGAAGCGAACAGTAGACGTGCGCAAGAAGTGAGTGCAGCGTTAGACAGCGCGGGGCTCCTGAGGGATATGCTGGAACACGCGCAAGACGCTTCAGCGGACGAGGAGCAACTCATACACGAACTGCACGCCAGCTGCGCAAGACTACGGCCAGTGCTTCAAAGACTAGCATCCATCGACACACACACGGAAAACTTGAGTAAGCCTTTTTCCTCCTTCCTTACATTAAACACAATAGGTGGAAGGTTAACTCAGTCCACTCTCGAGATCATGCCAGTGCTGGCAATAATAATAGCTTTTTTTTTATCATGATGAAATAATTATACATAAATAAAGTCCAGCATAACTGCACCTTCTGCCACCCAGCCTTCTGCGACGGATAGCAGGGGCGAAAGGTGCTAACTCACTCTCACCCACGAGCCTCCTTTAGAGTGATAACGGTCTCTTAAAAGGAGGCTACGTCTCTCCGCCCTTCGCTTCGCTTTCGACCATCACACTTACTACGCAGGCCAACGACAGGTCAACTCCAATCAGTGACACCAGGCGATGAACGCTGGGCATTCTGCTACAGTATGGTGTGCCAATAATAAAAGCCTGCGACTTAGTTGAATTTACTTGCCCACCGTAACATCTACTCCGTTCGCTGATGGCAGCGGGGTCGTATTCATGGCAGCAATGACATTAGGCAACTTATCGAAAGTGTATTGCGAGTAGATTTGAAGATCGTCTGCACACATGTGATGGAGAAAAGATAATTTTCAGTGATAGAGTTAAAGGAACTACTCCAGCACGTACTTCGCACCGTAAACGCATTACTTATATCTAAAAGAGTTAAAACTGAGCTATTTGTTATCCATTACATATCTAATTTTATCGGTGGCGGTGCTATGATCATTCCGGAAATTTGATTGAAATGCATTTAACAGATTATTCCTGTTAAAAAGATTTGATTGATGGAAAACTAATTTTTCCAGGACTTTAGAGTGGAATGGAAGGATAGGTATTAGTCGAAGTACGGAAAAATCCATATAATTGAGTCTTTTAGGAAATGGAATGAGTGTTTTTCCAGACTTGAGAGAATGTTGAGGAAGAGACAGATACATTTAGGATTTGGGTAATAATAGGAACAATTTTATATTATTATTATCTAGAATAGGCCACATCATACTTCGGCTAATATTGTCATCCACGACGGCATTTGAGACGGATACTATGTTCTTCTTAACATCGCTTTCCTGGTTTAACATAAATTGTCCTACGTAGTTTCTTTGAAATAGAAAAGAGAGTGTATCGAGATTGCGCTTGCGAGAAATTGGCTACGGGTAGATATATCGACATAAAGAAACGTTTTGTACAGTACATTAAAAGAAGGGGGCCGTTATAACAAAATGCCGTATAAATAGTGGCCCCGTGGCGAGGTATGGGTGTATATAGACTGCAAGGAAGTTATTACAATACCGTTAGTAATTTTCCTTTACATTATTTTCAGGTGACATATTACATGCGAGCGATGTACTAGATGAAGTGTTTGAGAAATATAACAAATTCGTTATCGATAAGAAGATGAAATCCAAAGAATCCAAGGTACAAGGTTCAAATAGCGATAGTTTATTGGACTTTGCCGGTGCCAACGCCCATAGATGTGACAGTCAAAGGCCAAAGAACTCTAGAAACACTATGATTGATGAATTAGGAGATATTTTCTCTAATGACACCGCTACTAATATTGCTGAACCCCTGAAACCTGTTAACTTAATGACAACTGGTAAGAACGATATTTTATAATCGTTTAAGCACATCCAATTATCCAATATCCATGTTTTTTTTTAAAATACATATAAAAAAGACTAGCTTTTGATTTATTGGCCAGATTCTTCTCAGTAAAATTAACTGACAATGTTGAACCAAAAAACTTTTCGATCCTAATTGAGTAACTCATTTTTCGGTTTACTCTGTCTGTCTGACTTGGATCTTAGAATTTGAACACAAGTAAGTTGTGCAGTGCACACAAGTGCAGTTACTAATATACAGAGACAGGGATATTGTTAATGTAAAATGTTGAGCATATTCTAAAACGTTACAAGGAGCTACACATCCTTTATCATGTGACAAACTTCACAAGCTAAACTAAACCTTTAATGCAACAACAACATGTAATATTTTCTTTATATAGACGACGCAGAATTATTAGGAGATAATGGAAAGAAAGAAGGTTGGAACGAACTGGACTCCCTCGGGGAGAAACTATTAAAAGAATCATTACCCGAAAACGCAAGGAGATTAGACAACTTCAACAGGTAATACAGAAAAATGAAATAATATTAAAAGTTTGAAAAAGTGTTTTGTTTGTTTTTTAAAACAAACAGTACAAATTATTGTTTGAAAATAATTTGATAACATACTTTACCCCGTCCAGTAGAGGAAAATGGCTTTAGTTTACTTTTCTTTTCACAGTAAACATGCAAAAAAAATACCAATGAACGCATTAGAAAAGTCATCGCCGAAACACGACTCGCAAATGATCACTAACGCGGCGCTTCTAGATTTAGATTTCTTCACCAAAAAGCCGGATGAACAAAAGTCATCACCGGCAACACATTCCTCGCAGTCAGTGACACCTAACGATGACGTCATGGTTGACATAACAGACAATGTAGACAACACCTTCAACACAAACCACGAAAGCCCTTTAAACAACATATTAGACTTAGGCTTACCTTTAGATAATGCCAAATATAAAGAAAACTTAAATAATAAGGATAATTTAGTTTCTGAAGATAGAAAAAATGAGGTGAAACCTTTGAATGATATAAACGTTACATTACAAAGTGTTCAACCGAGTAAAGTGCCCCCATTGACTGCTTATGAAGGAGAGGACGGATTGACAGTTGTCCTACATTTCTGTAAAGACAAACCTCGGTCTGATGTGAATGTGATTGTTGTTTCCACTACGAGCAAGAACAGTTCACAGATAGAGGATTACAAGTTTCAAGCTATCGTTCCTAAGGTAAGGGTTTTCATCGTACATTTTAAAAATATAAAAAAAACCGCTCAACCACCGTTTAATTAATAAAAAAAAACATAGGTAAAATTATAAATTTGTATGTGTAGTAGAATGTATAATCTAATGTATAAAAGTGCGTGTGAGAATTGTGTGTGTGTGCGTATATGTGTATTGCCTATTTGAAAGTTATATGTGTGAATAGAAACAATTATATATTTAATACTCAAATCAAATCAAATCAAAATATCTTTATTCAAGTAGGCATATTACAGCACTTTTGAATCGTCAAATAATATTTTCTTCTCTTTTCCACACTCTAATTCTAATGTACGTCTGATGATGATACTCCAGAACAACTTAAAATCTAATGTTACGAGGGTTCCTTCGCACCCTGATCCGAGAAAAGCCCACAACAAACTCAGTCGGGTGTTTTGTTTTTTTTGTTATCATCATCATTACAATATCATATTAGTTTAAAATATTTCAATTCAAATTAGGTCAGTTCGTTCACTCCCACGCGTTTCTATCGTCTAAGTACTCTTGCAACTTATAATACGATTTTTCGATCAACTTTCTTTTAACAAAGACTTTGAATTTATTAATTGACATTTCTAAAACGTCTTGTGGGAGTTTATTATAGAAACGTATACAGTTACCCTTAAATGAGTTGTTAATCTTATGCAGCCTACTAGAATTTATAACAAGTTTGTTTTGGTTTCGTAAGTTATATGATGTACATTCACTCTTTTTATTAAAAGAGTCAATGTTTTTATGTACGTACAACAAGTTTTCTAATATATATACGCAGTGAACTGTCATTATGTTAACTGCCTTGAATTTGTTTCTTAGCGACTCTCTTGGACCCATATTGTAAATCGCACGAACGGCCCTTTTCTGCAGCACAAATATTGCATCTATATCAGCAGCATTACCCCAAAGTAGAATACCGTATGACATAATGCTGTGAAAATAGCTGAAATATACCAGTCTGGCAGTATCAACATCTGTCAGACGACGAATTTTTTTAACAGCGTAAGCCGCGGAGCTGAGCCTATTCGATAGACCACTTATATGGGGCCCCCACTGTAATTTATTATCTAATGTTATACCTAAGAAAGCGGTACTATCTACAAGGTCTAGTTCCTCATTATTAAGTTTAACAATGGTTTGCGTTTGTTTCACATTAGGAAGAGTAAACTTTACACATTTTGTTTTCTTTCCGTTGAGCAATAAATTATTAGCTTCAAACCATTGTACCACTTTATTGAGAGAGCTGTTTACGTCGTCATAATTTGTTTGTCGTCTATTAACTTTAAACAATAGCGAAGTATCATCAGCAAACAGAACAATCTCATGATCACCCTTAACAAAGTAAGGAAGGTCATTGATATAAATGAGGAACAGAAATGGTCCTAATATGGAACCCTGTGGGACTCCCATTTTTGTCACCGACCCCGCAGAAAGCTTGCCATTGACACAGACCTTTTGCGTTCTATTGGTTAAATAAGAACTCATCAGGTCTAATGCTGTGCCCGCGAGGCCATAGTGTCGCAATTTCCCGATCAGAGTTTCATACTGAACACAATCGAAGGCCTTAGACAGATCACAGAAAACGCCAAGCGCGTCACGTGAATCCTCCCAGGCCTCGTAGATATTGAGTAATAACTGTACGCCAGCATCGGTAGTCGAGCGACCTCGAGTAAAGCCAAATTGCTTATTATGTAATAAATTATAATTTTTGAAATGTTTTAGCAACTGGTTCAACATTATTTTTTCAAATATTTTACTAAAGGTTGGGAGAACCGATATTGGCCTAAAGTTACTAGGGTTAGAAGTACTGCCTGACTTAAACATCGGTATTATTTTGCTGTACTTCATTAAGTCAGGAAATACACCACAATCAACACAATTATTAAAAATTTCCGCCATGTCAGGTGCAACGATGTCAATTAATGATTTTACAAGGTTAACCGATAGACCCCACAAATCGTTAGTTTTTTTGTTATTGATTAAATTAAATGACTTAATAACATCAGAGGCATCGACATGACTGAATTTAAAGATACCATGACATTGGGGCATGCTATCAGCTAGCCAAGAGAGTGCAATGGAAGGTGATGAGTTCAGCGATTTAGTAGTTGAGACAGGAATATTTGTAAAAAACTCTTCAAAAGTATTAGCAACCTCTGAGTCTGACGATATTTTTTTATTCTCTAACTCTAAATTAAATTCATTAAAACGCGGAGTTGCTTTTCCTGTTTCATTATTAATTATTTTCCAAGTTGTTTTAATTACATTACTACTGTTTTGTATCTTATATTTTATGTGTTGCGATTTAGCAATAACACATTTCTTTTTAAAATCCTTGGAAAATGATCTCACATAATCTCTGAACTCCACACTAGTGTTGTACTGACGCTCAGCATACAATTCATACAACTTGTGCCTACTTTTATGCAAATCAGCCGTGGCCCATTCACTGAATGCCATTGTGTCAGTAAGAATGATCGATTTACTTTTAAATATTGAGTTAAATATTTTAGTAATTTTGAAAAAGAAATTGCTATATATTTCATTTGGGTTATTAGAATTGGGTATAAAGCAGGAGTTTGAGATAAGGGTTGATCTCATTTTCTCGATACGGTCAGTGGTTACTGGCACAAAAGTTACTAATTATTCTATTTTATACTAAATAAGTTTTAATGTAGCAACCCCTAAAACCTTGCCTTCCTGTGTAAAAACGGACTCTCTCTCTCTAATGAAACTGCCTCATTGGTCTAGTGGTTGGCATGTTCGACTACAGACATGAGGTCCTGGGTTAGTGTCCCGGGTCGGGCCAATTCTAAAATTAATGTTGAGTTTTCTATTAAGATTTTCCCGAATATTTGCCCGAAGTTGTAAATTTGGCGGTGTGAACCACCCCCGTGTCTCGGAGAGCACGGTAAGCCGTCGGTCCTGCGCCTGATCTCTCTCCGGTCGTATCGGATTACCTTCACGGACTATGAGAGTGAACGAATAGAAAGTGCACTTGTATACTATGCCTGCCAATCCGCAGTGGAGCAGCGTGGTGGGTCTATGCTCTAAAAAACCGTTTCTCTCCTATGAGTGATAGGAGGCCTGTGTCCAGCAGTGGGACGTTAATAGGCTTGATACTTTCATTTTTTACCTTTTAAATTTTACTGGTTAAGAAGTATTAAGGTAATTATGTTTTTATTTTAATTGAAACCTTTTGGACTCTGAGTATCAGAAAATTACTCGTGACCCTAACTGGGGCACTAAAAGACCACAGGTCGTTTGTTTGTAAATCTGAAACAGAATTATCGGAACATCTTGTGCATGCTTTTGCGCTTTCGTGAAGTAGCTTGAGCGACATACGCGGCCGTACAAATTGGCGAAAACGTTAAGTGTCGTACATTTGTCTCGCTCTTACGGCCGCGTATATTTCAGTGTATATCACTATTTGGAGTTTTTATTAGAAAAAGCAATATTTTTAAACGATTTGCGCTTCCGAAAATTAAAATAAAAAAACGGGAAATAGTGTATATAACGCTTTTTTGATTAGACTTTCTAACACTCAAGTTGTTAAATTAAAACTTATACATGGGGGATTTCAAATCTCCCGTTTTGGGTACGGGGTACCCGAACGGGGGTACCGTTCGGATCACGCGTAATATGTTTATACTTGGGCCTGAAAGGTGGTTATACTTAAATTCTTTGTACCAATTCCAGTCTTTTTAATATGATCCAAAAAATGTTCCTACCTATGTTATTTATAGAATTAAATAAAATTAATGTCAATAATGCGAAAATAGTTTAAGAACACTAAACGTACTAATTTGTCTATAGAATTTGCATTTGAGTTGTAATTTAGAAACGTGACTAATTTCGAAATCTAGACGCTCACTAAGTAATGTTTTCTTTATTCAAGTCAAGGCACAAAAGGCACTTTTGAATCATCATTACTCTGTTGATAAAAATTCTGCCAACGGTTCAGATAGGTGATACCCCTGAGAGGAAACTCACCGGTTACACCTATAAACATAATTTTTGTAGGTTACAATCTTTGACGCTTAAATTATCTACAACATTATAATATGCCTTTTGTAATAGAATGTTTTTGACATATTTCTTAAAATTATATGGAGGCAAACCCAAGTATCATTCGTGTATGTTATTAAAAATGCGTATGCTCAACCCGAAAAATGATTTGTGAAACTTTTTCACTTTAAAATAAAGTATTACATGTTTGTTATTATTTCTTTTATTAAAAAAATGTCCGCGAAAACATTCGGGAAATCTTTTGAAATATCGTTTTGTTTAATCTGTTTTTTTTTTAAGATTTGTGTGTTGTGGTACACATAAATATAAATTAAATAATCAGGTCAGATTTCAGTCAAAGGCAATTGTAAAGAAAACAAGGTTTTAATTTCTTTGTAATAATATGAAAAAGAAAGTAAATTTATGACATTTTTATTGTGGACACAATATAGCAGAACGAAATCGAAATATGCTTAAGGATACGTTAATTACACTCAGCAATAGAGTTATTCTCATCTGCCTCTAAAGTGACTATAGAAGTATCCCCAGGAGATGTGTCATCTCGTGATTGATCCCAAGAATTTGCTTCATCTTCTATGTTCATGTTTTCTATATCATCATCCTCAATGCACCTCTTTAATTCTTGTATATCAGAAAATAATTCGTGATGGAACAGTGCTGCTGTTTTAACTTCGACTTGTAAAGCTTCCACTAAAATTATTTCTTTTTATATCGACTTATTTATAAACAACTAATTCAATAACAAAAAATCTTGTATGCAATTCATACGTGATAGAAGAGAAACTCAAAAATTTCGGCAAAAGGATAATTGTAGATTTTAGTAATGATTTAATGTTCACTCCCACTATGCCTTGATGGGCATGATTGATTGTATAATGTTGCCTATCTCATTTTATACCACGTTAAATCTTATAAATTTATGTGTTTATCTCTTTTCACTGTCGCTTTTTCGTTTCATCGACTTTGAAATCACAACGATGTTAAACAAGTTTTTACTTCAAAAAAAGGTATTTGAACTATTGTAACAATTTAACAAAAAGAGGCTAAAAAATATGTCCAGAAATATTTTAGAAATAAATCCGTTCTCGTATTTGACAACCTTTTTAGCCCCTTTTTTGTACCAAAGATCCTATTTCCAGTTCTACGGTTTTTTCTCTTTGCCGTCGAATATAGTTTCAGATGTCGACTAAGGGACATTCAATTTAACACTCCGAATCTAAAGATTTTATTTTATAACAAAATGTGGAGTAGTTCTTCTAAGGAAATGAAATAAAATGATATTAAAATTAATTATTATACCTACTAACTTAATTTCTACTCACTAACGGAATTAGGTGCAACAGTTTATAATTTTTGTTAACAGTCTTGATTTCTAATTATTTGGATATAATGTACCCTTACGGTATCTACGTGGATGAAACCGCGGGGAATTGTTAGTACAATATAAAGAAATATGAACACTCAGTTAAAATTGGTAATAATTTGATAAGAAAATAAATGTTAACTTCTTATATGATTTTAAACTATTTTGTATCTACATCTTTTTCTACAACTGACACGTGACGTTAAAAAAATGGCGGCAAAGGAACTTTCAAAATTGTTTATTATAAATCAATGATATTCCAGATACATTGTATTGTTTATGAATTTTGATGATAATTATACGAAAATTAGCAATAACAAGTAAAATGAGGTTTTTATTTTAGGTAGTTTCCAAAAAAAACTTACTTTGAAGCTCTTTAGCTTGCTCTATGTGTTTTAATATAACGGCGGTATCATTCGCCCCTTCCTCTTCAACATTGTAATAAAAGTTGGGACCCGTCTCCTCACTTATATTTTTCTCCGTTTTATTATTATCGGATGTCATAATGAAAGCTATTTTACTTATTTATTTATTTAGCTATATTATTTTGAAATAAAAAAATAAACAAAAATTACGTTTCCCTCACTAGATTCTTACTCGTACTGCCATATTTTTTTAAAATCTAAACAAGGCAATGACCTACGCTTGATCAGTCTTGTGACTCATTCGCTTTTTCCTGAACGTACTAAGTTTAGGTTGTTAACAAAAATTGTTTTTATTATGAGATTATTTTTATTTATAACAGAAAAAAGATGCAAGAGTATCACAACTTTAATTCCATGTAAATTATTTTATTTTAACTTTAATTAACTTGCTATAGTTACTTACGATTCTTGTGATGTTAAAGCTTTGTTCTCGTGCTATTGTTCCATATTCATTTTGAGGAAATATAGAATTTACGACAAATTGATGTGCGACTTCACAATAATTTGTGAGATTATCCGTTTACATAATAAAGCTTACGTCAAGTAATCTTTTATGATTTTTTTATTTCATTATTAAATAGAGCACGCATCGTCACTAGTAAACTAAACTTCAAAAATAATTATATTAACAATTATCTAGTGCAGATTGTTAATCGGAAATTATTACAAATTACAGTATTTTAATGTGGCAAATTATAGGGAATTCCTTGATTTAACTACTAAGAAAATTATTTTTATTACTTACCTACATAAATGCAAAATATCGATGAAATTTATTCTCTCGATTCCTTCAATTTATAATTGTTTCATAAACGTATCCTATAAATTAGTCCCATTTAATATTAATTATATTCCACAATGTGTTAGTAAATTCTGTCTGACAGGTTTATACACCCTACTTTCTTCGTAAGATAGTCATTCTTGTTTGATGCTAAGTAAAAAGTTGATATTGTCTTGTTAATACGAATCGCCGTCGTATTTAACTTTTATATAATAAAACCTCATTGTTACAATTCAATTGATGCAATAATTGTATAACGAATATGATCTAAGATATATACAATTTCGTTATATTGACGTTGTGACTTTTTTTGCAGGGTTCCAAGGTAAGATTATTAACATCATCCGGCAGTACATTGCCTGCATACAACCCGTTCCTCCCCCCTCCGGCTATCACTCAGATAATGTTACTGGCTGCACCAGCTTCCATGCCCTCTCCAAGCCTCAAATTCGTCCTCACCTACACCTGCGATGAGGACACGTGCACGGAAGTGGGGGAAGTCCCAAACCTGCCGCTCCAACAAATATAGGACTAGTAAAAATTGTTAGATATAAGAATTATTAATGCAATGCGTCGTTATTCGCGGATTTTTTTTTAGTTTTTGACTATATATATACCTAAATTTTAAGCGGTACACGACTTTCGGTGCAACTAAGGTCTTTCCAAATTCCCTTAATTCCATTATTACAACAATCTTTAAATAGTGTTTAAATCTGAAATATACAACGAAAATTTACAATGTCATTTTAATGTAGATTTTTTATCAGATTTTAGTGTCGTTTATTGTATTTCCTAGTTAGACTACATTTTACTCGACATCTCTTTAAGTTTCCTATTATGTTTCAATTTTTGTTTGACTAAATTTCCAATTATATTAATATAATCTGGAAAGAATAAAATTTATTTTAAGTGACAATATAATATCCAAAACAACTATATCTAAATCATGCCCTAAACGGCCTAATCATAGTCATAATCTCGAAATGAAAATCGCGAATAACGACACCGTACAAACAGCGCAAATGCTTTTTATGAACGTAAATACATTCAGATGTATTGACCCATGTACGTGAGTTGTAATTTTTTTGCATTTATTATGATTGGTTCTAGTCGAAAAAATCGCAATTTATTTCTCGACATTCCCCTGTACTTAATTTTGTATTGGCAATGTCCGGCATGCGCTGTTATGCTTATTCTTGTTGTATTATAATAATATCGTATAGCTTTACTCAGTGAATTTGATGAAAAGAATGTAATGGTACTTACGTATTGACGCTACCGCTGCTACAGACATGATGACGATATTTAAGGTTAGGTTAGTTTTTTGCTGCGGTGGCGTTTCCCAATAACTAAAATGGCTGAAAAAACTAACCTTAAAAAATGACGGCTTTTAAAGGTATTTTTTTGCTGCGTTGGCGTTTACCAACGATTTAATAAAATCTAACCTAACCTTATCTAAAAAAATGGCGATTTTTATGATTAGGTAAGGCTTTTTTGCTGCGGTTGCCTTTCCTAACAACAAAAAAGGTTAAAAAAACTAAACGAACCTAATCTTATGTCCTATAGCCTAACATTATGTATGTAGCTGCAGTGGCGTTAATACATAAGTACTAAAATAATAAAAGCTCAATAGTTTTGATTAATTATCAAGCAGTTCCCCTGTAAAATTAATTTAATATAATTTTGATTTGTGTTACTATTTCTTCCTACTTCCAAAAAAGTGATATGCAGACAAAGAAACTTTTTAATTGGGGTGTACGAATCGAATCGAATACTTTGAATTTTAACGAACGAACGACGAATAAATTAAAAAAATTCAATAATTCGAAAAATTTTGAACAATTCGCGAATTAATGAAATATATCTGCATTTTCAATTGTTTCTATTTAAATAATTTCAATAGTGTATCGAAATATTCGACTTACTCATAATATACTTTTCGATTAAAAACCAATTAGCCAGAGAATACATTTGCTAATCTATAATAAAAAAAATGAATTGCAAAATGTTGTTGGTAAGCGCATAACTCAACAACGCCTGGACCAATTTTGCTAATTCTTTTTTTTAAATGCTCGTTGAAGTCCAAGGATGGTTTTTACGGCGAGAAAAGTTTGAATAATTGCAGGGGAATACCCTAAAAACAGCCCCTTTCTGTTTTCCATAAAAACGTTTCCTAATTAAAATGTAGAGCCAATTTAACCTTTATTGCTATTTATTAAATAATAAATTACAAGTACTCACTTTTGTCTAAGCAATGTAGGTGTGTTCCTAACGTCACAGAGTCAATTTGCACTTCATTGCCGCTGCACAAAGTTCAAAATCAATTGAATAGTCATAAAATATAAAAGCTATAGATGCTGTAATTTCATTTCGAAAATCATTCGTAAAACTGAATACTGTCACGTTCCAAATCTTTTTGACGGAACGAAGTTTGTCGGGTCTGCTAGTTTTCAATATATGTTCATCTCTCAGTACCATAATATATCTACTCTTCTTTATCTCTACTATATTTCTACAATTTGCAATTATTTATGGAACAAAGTAGTCGAAAGAACGACAGATAACTTAAAACCAAACTCGAACTTATTGGAAAGGACCTATTTTCAGGTTTGAATAAAATGTATATAGGCTGTTAAATTTACATTTGAACATATGAAACCCTGAATTGAAAATAATCGAAAATTTACTGATAATTTAATAGTTTATGAATAATTCTGAAAAAAATCGAATTACTCGGGAATCTTTCGAATCGGAACACTAAGATTCGATTCGTAACGAATAATTCGCACACCCCTACTTTTAATATATATTCGTAGTCAGAAAACTAAGTGTACTTAAATCTCCCGCGATCGAATGAAGGGTATTACAGCGCATGAAGGATAACAATGTATATAGATCTGATGTTGTTTTTAAATATCTTCACAAATTTAAAAGGCTTTTCCTCATATTTATAGATACAGTATTATAAAATGGAGAGTTCAAATGTATGTTGTGTTTGTAAAAGAAATAAAAATTGCATTTATTCAGTATCTGCGATTCGAATGTAACGTGGTATGTAAAATTTGTATCTCTTCCAACTTACTATGAAAGTCCCATTAAAATCAGTCCAGTACTTTCAGAGATTAGCCGGAACAAACGGACAGACAAAATATTTTTTATAGACAATAAGACTAAGGAGAGGAATGCACGTTACGTCCTAATCGAGATACGTTATTGTATATTATATATATAGATATAAATGATTTTATGTATGTTACTGTGCAATAAATGATAATGGAAAATATTATATGACCTGAAATAGATTTATTTATATTGTCTCAAGAATAAATTGTATCTGCTTACCTTTTGTTTCGTTCAGACTTTCCTTTAATAATTATATCGTACATAACATGGGACTTCCTCATTGGTCTAGTGGTTAGCATGTTCGACTACAGACATATGGTCCTGGGTTCGAGTTGATCGGACTGTCTCATTCGTCTAGTGATCAGCTTGTTCGGGTAAGGACATGAGGTCTTGGGTTCAAGACCCAAGTTGGGTAATTTCAAAAATCGATATCGGTTTTTCAGTTCTAAATATCGGGTCTTGAGTACGATCTCTTTTCGGTCTATAGGTACGTAATAATTACGCACATAGGGAGGAAAGAAAGGGCATTGCAGCCTGCGGCTCGAGTGAAAAGCGGGTTATATACCAAATTTTCCTTTCATACAATTTTTTATCAGACCATTATCCAGGATTTTTTTATTTTATTAGCATTTTCTAAAACTAAGTATAACATGTAAGTATTAATGCGAGGAGGGATCAAAAAGTAGTGAGAATGAGGTAGAATATAATGACTATTATTATATGATTTACTATTGATGTAATAATTTATTTTTCTATATAGTCTCAAAGTCTCTCTTCACATCGAGTCCAGCGTTTTTCCAAGAATGCAATCCCTTTAAAAAAAAGTTTTGTCTTAGTCCTGGAAAAAAGCATCCATCACCTCGTTATCGTTTTTGTACCTGTTTCCCTTTAAGTATTCTTTCAATTTGGGGAAAAGACAAAGATCACTAGGCGCCATATCTGCTGAATAAGGGGGCGGTGAACCAATTCCAGCCATCGGACCTTGATGGTATTCGTAAACTTGGGAATTCAAGCTGCATAATATAGGTCTGTAATAGTGGTTCCATGCTCAAAGTAATCAATCAACAATATCCTTTCTGAGTTCTAAAATATTGAGGCCCTAATCTTACAAGCCGATGCCACGGCACTAAACTTCTGCGGATTCGGCGATGATGGCCGTTTCCATTGCGAAAATTGCTGTTTTGTATCGAGATCAAGATGATGGTTCCATGTTTCGTTCATTGTTACGAAACGAGACAAAAAGTTTTCAGAATCTTCTTGGAAGTTGTCCAACAATATCTTCGAAATGTCAAGTCGATTTTATTTCTGACTGTCGGTTAACATATTCGGCAACAATCTTGCCGATATTTTTCTATTTAGATATTAATACTGAAAGTATTAGTATTCAAGAAATGGGCATTTCATATGAAACATATGAAATGCCCATTTCTTGAATTAATTATCGGATGGTAACTTTTCGATCGATCAATATCATCAATTTTCTAAACTTCATAACATTATCTTGGGCGACCGACCGTGGAGCACATTCCTAATGTTGCCTCCAAATCGCAATGAATCTCTTGCGTCGTTAATTTTTGAAACTGAGGTATTTAATAACGGCTCACACTTCGTTTTCCTTCATTTTCGAGAACACGTTCGGACACGAAACAAAAAATGACTACATTCAGAAAAAAAACAAAAGAGAATCGAAGATTTATTTTCTTTATTGAAGTTATACTTCTTTTGGCGCGTTAGGAAAAAATGGTGAGTAAATTTTTACGATGCACACCGTCACAAAAAACCGACACCCTGAAGTTATCTATAGTCAACATCTTAGTTTTTTTATTTTATATAATACCTTAATTATTTTATTATATTACTTGTTAGATAAATGCTGACATTGAAAATGTCAACGTGACATTCTTATCAAAATTATAAATTTCAGACTCAACTATAGAAAACAGATTATAAACTATTTATATCCAATGAAAGTTAGTTAACGTTTATTATTTTCGAATCTTTGGCTTTTGTCTTGCATTAAGTGAACGAATGATGGATGTATTTAATTTGACAATCAACAAAAACGTGCGCTGCGTTGCTTATATATTATTTTGCATTTTTTTTATACAATGAAGAGTGTATTTCAATAATAAATAATCGCGCTAAAAGTTGTGCTATCCAATGATAATGACTGGTAATTTAAAACTTCCGAGGCAAAGTTTATGCATATCATTGTTTGAAAAGATTTTTATCTTGTTACGCCAAAGAAGTGTAACTTCCAGTATTTATTTTTCTTACCAAGAAATACTCCCTCTTCGTATAAAGAGGTCGTGACTAACACAAATTTCTATGCATGTATAATAAGTAGGTGTAGACAGCGTCGGACTGTCCATAAAGTCGAGGTGGCATTTGCTAGCCGGGCCCCCCACGGGCATGGCTTGTTGCGGCAACCGTAGGTGAGAATGCCCACGCAGGCGGTACATTTAGGTCCTACCTTTTGCGACCTAAATGTAAAACTAGATCAGATTGTTCTTTTATACAATGAAAGAGAAATTATATTTATTTCGCCACCTCCGGAAACTTTCAGCGGTAGGTAAAAGAACATAAATCTGGTTCCGAGAAACGGAAAAATAAAAGTCAAAATTGAATCACGAACAGTGGCTTCGAATCCAAAACAATCCAGGCTTCCCTTCACGTTTACATCTCAAAAGATTGAGGATCCTCAAAATCAAACCAAAACAATCAGGGTAATAGATTTAATGAAATACAGTTGTTTTATTTTCTAATTTAACAAATCTTTACATATTTGCAAGTTTCACCAGTGATTATACTTTGTTTATTCTGAAATCTATCAAAATTACCAAAAAAATTTTCAATTCTATGAATTAAAACTCGTTCATTCACCTACAGAAATTATCTTGTGCCTGAAATAGAAGAGCAAGGACTAGAGAACAAGTTGTTTCAGCAAGATGGGGCCACACCATACACAGCCCGCTCAACAATTCAATTATTGAATGATGTTTTTCCACGAAGACTAATTTCGCGAAATGTCTATTTAGCATAGCCAGCCAGATCTCCGGATTTATCAGCACCAGGCTTTTTCTTACTGGGGTTTTTTTTAAGTTTATGTGAATAAGCCCCAAACGTTTCAGCCTGAGATATTACAGGATGTCATAAAAATGCTTTAAAAAGAGCCGAAAGTTGCAAAGTTATATGCCATCAAAAATGTAGCGGGACCTTGGCATCATGACCAAAACCCAAAAATTGGTCAACGTTGTCAAAGTAACCAAGCACCCAATGCCTTATTACGTCGTTGATAATTAAATTTTATTTTTTGTTTATCTCATTATTTCCCGATACTATCCCAACTACCATCACCTAGTCTGGGGCCCCGGACTTTTCAGCTATCCGGGCCCTTACGGTCCAGTCCGACCCTGGATGTATAAGGTATTTTAATCGCGATTCATAGCGTTTTGGGTTAACAACACCTTCCTTAAGGGTATGTGTCATTAACCCCTCCGTATATTGGTACGATTTTGTTAAGACTGAATAATACGCCAACCGTAAGGTAAGACGCATTTTCTAAAACTAAGTATAACATGTAAGTATTAATGCGAGGAGGGATCAAAAAGTAGTGAGAATGAGGTAGAATATAATGACTATTATTATATGATATACTATTGATGTAATAATTTATTTTTCTATATAGTCTCAAAGTCTCTCTTCACATCGAGTCCAGCGTTTTTTCAAGGCCGGTGATAACGAGGTGATGGATGCAAAAAGGCATCCATCACCTCGTTATCGTTTTCGTACCTGTTTCCCTTTAAGTATTCTTTCATTTTGGGGAAAAGACAAAGATCGCTAGGCGCCATATCTGCTGAACCAATTCGAAGCTAGCTTGCTGAACCGCCAGCCATCGCAACTTGATGGCATTCGTAAACTTGGGAATTCAAGCTGCATAGTATAGGTCTGTAATAGTGGTTCCACGCTCAAAGTAATCAATCAACAATATCCTTTCTGAGTTCTAAAATATTGTTACGATTGGTACGATTTTGTTAAGACTGAATAATACGCCAACCGTAAGGTAAGACGAAATAATACGACAGCCGCAGCGAAAGGGTTAAAATTCACCAAAGGGCAAATATTCTAAGTAACAAAACAAATACTCTCATAAGTCATTTCCTTATATTTTGTATCAATATATATACAATAACTATTTACATTGTATGCACTTACATCTAACAAATATTTACATATATTGTGACTTAAAAATTAATAGTTGTGCTTAAGTGTAAGCAGATGGTATGGCAGTACTTATTCTTTTACTTAACGAGTTTATAATGAACAATATATGATAGGGTCTGTAACATGAGAAATAAAAGTGTGATTTAGTTTACACATAAAGAGGAAACAATGATGTTTTTGTATATATGTTTACAAATACTACTGAATCGATATAAAAATTTTTTTCACCACATTTTCACAAAGCGACATTATATAACGTATCTACAAAAAAATCCGCGATACCATATGTCCAACTACTTTAGTTATGCCACTTTAACTACCTTTTTACATTTTAAAAGTTAAAAAAAGCGCCAACCATAATAAAACCATATTATTCATACCTCTGTATTAATTATTATACTATTAAATGATGTTAAAGACCGTTTCAATACCTAAAAAAATACTTTTTAAATAATTAAAATCGGACATTCCATTCAAAAGATATAACGAATATAAAAATGACAATCTATAAAAAAAGTGTTATTATATAATGTAGTAAGAGCCTCATTGGTCTAGTGGTTAGCTTGTTCGACTACAGACATGAGGTCCTGGGTTCGAGTCCAAGGTCGGGCCAATTCTCTCAATATTTGCCCGAAGTTGGGAAATAGTGTGATAAGAGAACGTTGTGGTATAAAAGAAGACGTAGTGACTAAAATTGAAAAAGGTATGGTTTGGGCATGTAGAGAGAATGAATGAAAGGAGACTGACAAAAAGGATTTATGAGTCAAGAGTGAATGCGAAAGTTGGAAGGGGAAGACCGAGGCGAACGTTCCTGGACCAAATCCAGGACATTTTAAATAACGGCCAGGTCAAGAGTACTCTAAACCGACGAACTTGTATGAAAGATTTAATGAGATTGAAAGAAGCGAAGGAGATATGCAAGGATCGTGGCAAGTGGAAGGATGTTGTCTCTGCCTACCCCTATGGGAATGAGGCGTGATGCTATGTATGTATGTATGTAGTTGGGAAGTTACCGGTGTGATCCACCCCCGTGCCTCGGAGAGCATATTAAGCTGTCGGTCCTGCGCCTGTTCTCTCTCCGGTCGTGTCGGATTCCCGTCACATCTGGCTATGAGAGTGAAGGAATAGAGAGGGCACACTTGTGTACTATGCCTGCCAATCCGCAGTGGAGCAGCGTGGTGGGTGGGTCTATGGTCTAAAAACCCTCGCTCCTCGGATTGAAGAGGCCTGTGCCCAGCAGTGGGACGTTAATGGGCTGCTACTTACTTTTTACTTTTAAATAATGTAGTAGTATAGCGATGTCCATATTCATTTTGTATTTAGTGTACCATTTTCCTTGCACTCATAATGCACGCATCTAGACAGATAAAGCTTTATATCATATTTATATATATCTACTAAAGTAATTAAAACTTTTATGTTAAAAAAAGACTTCCCACTCCTAAGAGATAGGTATCTACGTGGGTGAAACCGCGGGGCATTGCTTGTATATAACTATATACCTTTATAGGGGTTACAAAACAACGGGCGGCTGGTTACCGAGTAACCCATTTTATAATTTCAGAGTGTTAAAATGTGCGTATTTTGTTATAATTGAAATGTATTTTAAATGGTTAACTTTGTCCTTTTTTAAAGTTATACTTCTTTTGGTGCGTTAAGGTAAAATGAGTAAATTTTTAAATTGCGCGCGCACACCGTCACGAAAAACCGACACCCTGAAGTTAGCAATAATCAACATTTTAGTTTTTTTAATTTTTAATAATTATATAATACCTTAATTATTTTATTATATTACTTGTTAGATATATTGTGACCGTGAATATTAACGTGTCATTCTTATCAAAATTATAACTTCCACAGTCAACTATAGAAAACAGATTATATCCAATGAAAGAATCTTTGGCCTTTGCCTTGCAACAAGTAAACGAATGATGGATATATTTGATTTGACAAGCAAAAAAGCTACGGCGTGGATTTATGGTTAAAATTTCGAAGATACTATTGTTGCTTATATATTAAATTAACCGCGCTAAAAGTTGTGTTATCCAATGATAATGATTCATAATTTAATAGTTCCCAGACAAAGTTTATGCTTATCATTTTTTGAAAAGATTTTTATTTTGTTACGCCAAAGAAGTATAACTTCTAACGCGTGTACATAAGTACACACACACTTTCTATTACATAAATTAATGCTGGACATGTCCACTATAAGAAACATTATTGTAAATAACAGCTACAAGTTCTCAAATTTCATTAATCAATACAATCTTTTGTACTCTGTCTGGAATGGAATCTGGAATTGTAGTAGAACCAACTAGTTTTCTCAAAAGCCTTTAACAAGTGACATTTTGTTGCACTATCTATTATTTCCTTTCGAATACCAGTGTTTTTGAAGTAAAATTTGTATACAAGCTTGACTGACTTGAGTAAGCTAGTAAATGCGTGACGAGAACGTTACGAAAAATGTGAACGGGTGAGGTGAACAAAATTTGAGGAGATATGTTTGTGAAGATAGAAAGTGAGAGTTACATTTCGTATATCTAAGACTAGCAAAAGCCCGTGGTTTCACTCGCGTAGATACCGATCTCGTGGCAATGGAAAATTTACTAATTAGTACTAAAGGTTTTGAAAACGTTACAAACGTATATGTCGGATTTAAAAGAGGGTAGGCCGGAGGGACGGTGATAAGAAGGCCGCATATAATAAGATAAGTAATATGTTAATTAATTATCGTGAGATATTAGAAGGAATATATTAGTGCAACGAGAATATGACAATAATTATCTACACAAAAAAATAATAATAATGAGGTTGCCTATATGACAGAGGCAGAAGTCAGGTGGATTTATAATAGCAGTATTACAAAGACAATGGTCCATGCCCCGAAGCAGTCACTTAGATCTGCGTACCAAACCAGAGCTTTCGGCTCCTTTTATAGCACCTCTAGTGCGGCCAAGGCACGTGTCGTTAACGAGTCATTGCAGTCTCTTTACATTTGACCATCCAACTACCCCAGCAACAAGTACAAAAGTCACTTCCACACACATACATACAAAAATATAAAAACAAATATTTCCTCTTTATAATATTAGTTTAGATTTAAGAGATCAAATTAGACTGCTTGATCCCTAAATGCTAATGCCGTGATGGGCTTCTGATGTCCGCAATACTCGCGCTCCAGGGTGCCTTTTTCTAGGTCCCAGAGACGGGCATAGCTGTCCGATGAACCTAATTTCATGAAAAAAAAAATTCATATTATTTACAATTTAATAACAAAGCCCTCCCCCATTCTTCATCCAATTAGGATTGTATTAACTTGTTTGCAGTAATTTTTATTTGGGAATTATCGACAACTTATCCCTTATTTTCAATAAGTTGTTCGGAAAATTGTTTGGAATAAAATTTACTTATTATATTTTTACACGAACGAGATATTTAGGCCTGGTTAGCTATTCGCTATTATGGTACAAAATAATTGTCTTTAAAATCGGTTTAAGGGCGATAATTTTCCATCATAAAAGGCCATTAATAAAAAATTGTATACGTTTATGAATTGAACTGAATGTTGTGTGCTACTGTTTCCCTTCTACTCAGACGCATCAGCCGATGGAGTGGAAGACAGGTAGTTGCATTACAACACGTATGCTTAGGCCGATCGCGCCTCTCTATCTCTTATTCCAAGCATCTACCTTGCACGCTCGGTTCAGATGGGATGTGAAAATGAGTTTAAATATAAAGCACAAATTACGAATATAGCCTAGCAACATACCAGTAAACAGATATCTTGAATCGAGTGTAAATGCTGCGTCCCACACCCAACGCTGGGAGTCGTGCCGCAATTCCCTTACTAGCGTCCAGTCACTAGTGCGCCACACGCGTGCAGTGCAGTCGCCCGACGTAGTCACCAACATACTATAATACGCAACATATAAGGTAAGTAGTGGGCTATTAACGTCCCACTGCTGGGCACAGGTATCCTCACTCACAGGAGACAAGGTTTTAGACTACAGGCCCAACCATGCTGCTCCACTGCAGGCAAGCAGGCTTCATCAAAGAAGAATGTTGAAGATAAATCTCTGGTGTTTCATTTACGAATGAAAAGTTTTTCCTTTTACTTTCAGTGAATATTGCAACTGCCACACTCCTGACCCATTTAGGTCGGGTTAATTGCATAAAAGCAATTCCCGGCTAAAAAAGGCTTCACTTCCCCAGTATTTCTAAAAGAAAAGCTGTGTTCACAATGTTTTCCTTTACCAAAAAAGAAAATGATGGCTTGAGAAGAACAAGAAAATGATATTTATAAAGAGAAACTTAATGATGCCTACTGTGGATTCGAACCAAAGATACGTCTAAACAAGAATCCACGCTTCTCGTCACTTGGACATCACAGCTTTTAACAATACTGACACACTATTGTATTTATCGGTTATGTTGGAACACCCTATTGTATGTACTTCTTCCGTTGGAACACTCTATTGTATATATCGCTTACGTTGGAACACCCTATTGTATATATCACTTACGTTGGAAAACACTATTGTATTTATCGGTTATATTGGAACACCCTATTGTATGTATATCTTCCGTTGGAACACCCTATTGTACATATCACTTACGTTGGAACACACTATTGTTTATATCGCTTATGTTGGAACACCCTATTGTATGTATTTCTTCCGTTGGAACACCCTATTGTATATATCACTTACGTTGGAACACCCTATTGTATATATCACTTACGTTGGAACACCCTATTGTATATATCACTTACGTTGGAACACACTATTGTATATATCGCTTAAGTTGGAACACCCTATTGTATGTAGTTCTTCCGTTTTAACACCCTATTGTATATATCACTTACGTTGGAACACACTATTGTACTTATCGCTTATGTTGGAACACACTTTTGTATATATTGCTAGCGTTGGATATGACTTGACTTGAAAAATAATTTTTAAAAATGACCTCTATTTTGTACCAAGGCATTACAATCTACCACATCTAAAACCTTTATTGCAAGTGACCCAGCAATAAACCAAATTTCAGCTGATGAAGTGAGTAATCGCACAGAGCTGTGGTCAAATGAGGTGATTGAGGTGATGAGTCATAATCACCATTTGTCAATATCAGTCGTCTTGGAGCAACCCATATAATATTTACTTAAAAATAGAGTTGAAAGTGTTACTCACGTGGAATCGTAGCTGAATTTGCATCGCAACGCATACTTGTTATGCGCGCGTAAGTGTTTCCGGGGAACAGGCCGTGGCGGGGCACCTCCCAGTGACCATACATAGCAGTTGCCTTTATTGTTCACGGCTGCCATCATCTTACCCTCTGGGTCTATAGCAATGTCTTGGATACTGCTCTCCGCTTCTGGAATCTGTAAGACAGTTTCAAGTATAAATTAATTGTGAAATGATTGCACATTTCCCACTGTGTTATAAAATATATCACTTAGGTAATTGCATTTCCTAATGTTCCCCATCTTTCAGTAAGGCATCAGTCATGACTAATTACCACCTTACTGTTCAGGATTTTAGGGGGAGTGGGTCATCCAGTACCACAGCCACTCCTCAAGAGGGGGGGCTCTCATAATATAATAGAAACAAATAGAATAATAATTTATTTGCCAAAGATACTTTTGAAAATACATGATGGTAAAAATAGTCAAAAGTACAAATGATTGGCATACAAACATATTATATAAAAGCGAAGAACACAATACAAATAAAAAATAATAATATAATTAAGTTTACATAAATTAAAAGTTAAAGTAATGCTCAATATTACATAGAGACTTTGAAGTTATTCAAATATTGGAAATTTGTACTGTTGATGTTTGTTCTGGCTGTTATCTTTGCTCACTGAACTAAATGGAGAATTTCATGCTATTGCATATGCGAACATGATAAGCAATGATATATATCCTTTTCATGAACATTTGAAATGTATTATTAGTTACACAACTCATAGTTTATTTAAAATGTTGTCTAAAATAGTGGTTATTTTGCCAAAATAATTAGCAGCTGATGCAGCCTTTTATAGCACTACAATTCTAAATCTGGCTCTCTGACTAGATAAGACACACAAACAAGCAAAACAATTACATTCCATGATGCTATGCTGAAATTATTAGAGTTAAATTATCTCCTATCAGGTTAGCATGTTAGTCAAGCATATAACATTTTAGTTAAACTTATTTTTTATGGCATTATAAATGAACATGTCAATGCTAGTTTATATATAATTGAAAGTAATACTTACTAATTGTTCATTGTGATCAGTCTTCAAGTCCCAAATGTGAATGATGCCACTCTGACCGCCAACCATAATTTGTGACTGATCAGGGTGTAACACTACTGCATTAACAGGAGCGGGTACTTGAAATATCTGCTGACATTGGAAGGGACGACCTGCCCTACGAATTATATAAGATAAGTGACAGCTTTATTAATCCTTTGCTTTTAGATTATTAAAGCGATAAAAATGATTGGACTTCATTTCAGTTGCACACAAAATAAAATATTGCAGAATATAACCTAAAATCTATATTTAAAAGTGCTGACTTTCTTGCCTGGTTCTTCTCATCTGAATCAACTTTATGAATTGGTTTTATATTTGTTACCATAGGACATACTACTGATAATTCAAAACTTCTTTTTGAAGGCTCGAATATTTTTCATTCAAGTGGGCACTTTAATGAAAATATTTTGACTTGCACTAGAACATTAAATGGTCATCGATTTTTCTTTTATGAATCACTTTAGACACTTATTAATTATGTAAACAGTTTTAATTATCCAAAATGAACTATTTTGGTGCAGATTTGCATTCTTAGTAACTGATATCTCAAAAAAAATTTGCTAGTGCTAAGGATTAATTATTATTGATGGATTTTGACCCTCTTCACTATGAATGAAAGAGGACAGAGGGTTATATCTTAAACCCACCATGCTGTTCTAGTGTTGGTTGCTTGCAAGCTCCTACCCTTGCTATACTTCATAATTGGGTACTCAAGGGATATCCAAGTTTACTCATAAGAATTTTTACCACCAAAATATACAACAATGAATTTAAAGACAGTATTATTGTGTAATTGACATAACAGAATAACATATGTAAACAGTAAAAAAAATATTATTAAATTAAGAGATTGCAAACCTTAAATCCCATATCCTAGCAGTGCAGTCTTCACCACCAGTGTACATCCATTGTCCATTTTCCTGATATAATATTATGTTAGTTACAAACTAGCTAAACCAGACAAAATCTTCAAAATATAATTAACTTGGGGGGGGCAATAGGGTTATGTTGTGAACGACAACCTTTTCACAAATAAGACAACCCCAGAGCTAACATCATGCAAATGACCATTTAACTCATCCAAGATTAGGAAAAGTTTCTACAGACTAATAATTAGCTACATAATTTTTTCCTGACCATGTGACTATCTCCTTCTGAAGACAATAACTTTAGAGAACATTTTAAGCCCCTACAACTACATCTCCTGCCAGCATAGCTGTAACTACAGTCTTAGGCAAAAGATCCTCTAAAATTTCACAGATTAAACCATCACAGCTTAAGCTGATCTTATTGATAAATTTGGAATATGCCTGTGAAATTATCTATTAATTTGACGAGGACAGCCTCGTCAAATAATACTATCAATCTTATAGATTTATGTAAATCTTTCGTAATCTTGAAGGGAAAAAAGTAGTTTATATATAAAGTATTTACCTGAAAACCTACTCTTGATACATTTTTAATAACACCCTCAAAATTCATAACAGGATCTGGATTAGCACTGGCCAAGTCATACATCCTGATGTGTTGATAGCCGCATGCTGCCACCATTTGGCTATTTGGATTGATTTCCAAGTCATTGACTTGCTGAAAGCGTAAATTTAAAAACATATACTTGTTCATTTAAGAATCAACAACTTATATGTAACTATTTATGAAAACTAGTTTAAAATGCGGTATACTAAATGTAAAACCAAGAGAGGGAGAATAAATTCAAACAAAACAGTAATAGGGGAAATAGCGTTAGAAATATATAAGAAAAGAGAGTTTAATAAAGTGTAACACATTTATTACAGTTTACTTAATAAAACCCTTAAAATAATATATATTTACCGAATCTGGGTGTTGCATCGTTCTCAAACAAACCCCACTGTGTGCCTGCCATAACTTTATAGTATGATCATATCCACCTGTTACTAAAGCTACCTGGGAGCCTCCTGTACCACCGGCTCCTTCCCCAGCCATTTTTTAAAACCCAAAACCTCTATCTTAATAATTACATATAAACATTTGAGATAATTTATAAATAACAAACAATTTACAAATTTTTATAATAGCACTTAAATATTTGAAACTCGTAAGTGAAAATTGGTGATTTAAACTTTAAAATTGACAGCAAATTTTGTAATTTGTATGTATGGTTATGTTAAAAATTGTATATTTTGTAAATCATATGTATACATTATGTAGTCTGTATTTTTCAGTTTATAGTTCACAGTGTAGCTTGAAGTCAATTAAAGATAAACGTAAATAGATTGACCATAAAGACTATGAAGCTTATATTAGATTAGGTATTTGAGTATACTGTTAGTGGATTCTACTTTGACGTTTGACTTTAAATCAAATCGAATTATACAAAAGTACTTCGCAATTGTAATTACAATCATACAATAGCATTTCAGGTCTATTTAATTATAAGAACGAATAATTTTTCAGAATATTAATCGGATAAATGTTGAAAAATAAACAGCACAAAAAATATTAATAACGTTTTTATGTTCAATAATTTACTAATATAAACAAATTTTAGCGTAACACTTTTTAAAATGCGGAACTGTTATTATATGAAGTTAAACAATCTTGTGTGTAAGTCACACGTGGTAGAAATGAAACATTATATTTCTTAATGATTTTATTGTGATTTAAAAATAACTTTCACTATGCCTTAGTAAATAAGAGTGCAGAGCACAAACATTGTAAGCTTCTTCTTCTCTCATGTTAAATCTTATGAATTTATGAGACTGTTCATTTTCATTTCATATACTTTCAAATCACATCGATCCCTAAATGTGTGAACATTCAAAGTCCATAATAGTTGTTGTCTGTTGAAAACATTATTGCCTTGCAATATTAGTTTTGAATTTAAATCAAATTATAAGAAACTAAGTTTTATAATCTGGGAGCCAAGTACAGGCCACGCGGCACAACTGACATATACATAATCTGTGCCATCTAAATTGCGTCATCACCATAGCATTAAGCATATTATGAGAATTGAGGACAAAATGGCGCGGACACACGAGGCAAATTTATTAATAAGTAAACAATTTTCAGATTGAATTTTTATTAGGTACTTACATTTTAGTAATAAAGAACTATCAATAATCTTATTTTACATACGGTCTACAATATAGACATTTACAATTCTTTTGAGTCGGGGACAAGAATGAAAATGAAAAGACAAATTGAAAAATAGAATCTTATATGAAATTACTTTATTGAACATGTAAAATCCGTATTGACATGAGGAATGCTAATTCTCATTTACAAAATAACACAAATGTAAGATTTGAGAGACTAATCACAATGAAACCTACCTATAAACTAAAAAATACAACATACACATCAATTTCCTAACCAAATGGGCTTAATACCCGACTGATCTCTTAGCATAAGTTTGGTACCATTATAAGCATTGAAATTTACAATGAGAGGTAGGTTTAATTAACAATAAGCTGTCACATCATACATGGAATTGTCTCTAAATTTACATGATGATATAGTTCAACCAAAACTAGTCTGAAAGTAGCAAAATGAAACTGACGTAAATTATACTTATGGCATATTAAACTATAAAGCACAGCTTTACGGCAAAAGGGATTGTTGCAGACTTAGTTTTGATGAAACCACTCAAGGTACATTTAAGAGGTGAGCATCCAGAGTCACAGCGAACTTAACGAGGGAGGGCTAACTGTACAATTCCCCAGTGTAGTATACATGCTAACACTTAAACATTAGTATTTTTTAAGCTTGGAAACCCAAGAGATTCCAAGCTGGCGGTGAAACTTTCCAAACTCTGCACACTTAAAATCTAACACTACTTATTCAAATGCAAGTCATAAGTAGCAAATAACATCTGGCAAATAATCAACAATTTCATCATATAGACCAAAATTCTCATAAATACATACATTGTTAATTAAACATATCCATTGAAATAATTATCTGTAATACTAGTATATTTGAAAACCATATGCATATACAGACTTTGGAAAGTCTGTCCGATTTTACTTTTTTAATAAATTAAGTCCAAGTAAATTATTCAATATGAACAGAAATGCCTAAGTGTAAGGAGATCATTCGCTTTCTTCCTCCTCCTCTTCAGCACCTTCCTCGTCATCAGATTCCTCCTTCTTCTTCTTGGCCTTCTGAAACAAATTTTACATTTAATCATGTTACTTTCATAGCAAATACACTTGACCACTATCTACAGATAAGTTGTAAAAAACATTTGGCAAAAGATAACAGTTTTATACAGCACTATATAAAAATAAAGAAAGTTAATATAGCTTGTTATAATATAAAATATCCTTACGGCTGCAGGTGCTTTCTTAGCCTTCTTTCCTCGTTTCTGTGGTTTCTTGCCACCACCCTCACCACCACCTCCGTTGGCGTTGTAAGACTCCAGATCCTTCGTGTATTGCTCCTTGGCTTTTGCCGCCTTCTCCTCCCAAACCTAAAATAGTATAAAACCATGAAACAGAAATGAAGAAAAGTGGATTATAATAATTTAATTAAAAGTAACTTAATATAAAACTTACACTTTTGTCTTTCATTGACCTCCAGATTTCACCTCCTTTTTTAGCAATTTCAGTAACTTTTAGTCCCGGATTTTCGGATTTTATTTGTTCTCTTGCACTATTTAGCCAAATCATATAGGCTGACATAGGACGCTTCGGCTTGTCCGTCATTTTAACTTTTTTCCTGCAATAAATCAATATTATAAAGTTATTTAAAACTCAGCGAAAGGTTAGCAAGTTTAACCACGATTATCTTTCGTGCAAACGTGCAACCACGCGACTAATAGCGTTCTATGGGAATCGTTTTGGCGGGAAACGTTTTTACTGCATTTTATATAGAAAATAACAATCCCAGACAAATAATTAATCAATACCACGTTAAAATACAGTAATTCTACTAAGATTTCATGTAAAAATCAATGAAATTAGTTATCGCCCCTTATAACGAGTTCACTGGCCTATGCTTCAATCGAACGAGCCATTTTGTTTTCTCATATTGTGTCGAAAATACGCATTATCTATTGATGACATAATTACCAGATAAATCTAAATGTATTTAAGAATAACTCGTAGAAGAACTATTTGAGTCGTTCAATGGAAAAGAGTCGAGAAATTAATTATTTAAAATAGGGCGTCCTTTCATACCCACGCGTACTACGGCAAGTACGACGAAGCCTATAGCCATGTTTGACTCAAAATTCCAACGTGGATCGAAACATATTCTCATGAATTACGCACTGATAATTACTATTGAATCTATTAAAACACGTAGCTTTGATTGGAAAATTGTTTAGACTTACCTTATGGCAAAAATTTTGAAATAATTTTTGAACTGGTACACAACCAAACTGCAGACGTAGAGAACCAGAAGAAAATGTATGGAGCTCGAAGTAATGTTCCCAGAGCAAGCTAGCTTGGGTCTTTTCGCGTCGCTACTGAGGCGACATCTATCTCGTCCGTGATTGGCTGACACAAACAGCCCTACCAACCGAGCGACTATACGGAAGCATCTTGTACTACGTATATCCGTGACATGCTGAAAAATGCCATCATTATAAATAAGACTTTATTGCAACGCAATAAAGTGCACATTTAATTGAATTTTATATCACAGTACTTTGTTCTTAATAAATTGTTTTGCTTAAATAAAAAGAAAACAACATATTTTTCTATAGAATTATATCTTAGTAAGATGATTTATGCATCAATAAATATTTTTCATAACAACTTTTCATATATGAATTTAAAGAAGTATCTCAAAACGTGGTTTAAGCCTCTTTTAGGCTTCCTCTACGGGTGTATGACAAAATAAATCGCGCCCGATTTCGAATGCCGCCAACGTTTACTTCGAAAAGGTAAAAAGCGCGGCAAACGAAGTAAGAAAGGGATGCCAATAAAACAACGTTTGTGAGCGCGTTTGTTTACGATTTGATATTTTGAGGAACGTGAGAAATAGTTTTTATTTCTTGATATATAAGGGTGTAGTACTTAAGATGTTAGCAATAAAATACATTCTAGATTTTCAATGAACCCACATAAGAATGTCTTAGCTGTAACAATGATAAATTTTAATCGCATTTTTACATATAAAAGGTTAATTGGGTACCCTATACTTGTGGTAACGTTTGTAGATAGCTTAATGCACCTTCAAATCACATGAACTAAGTAAAGAGGGTTATAATAATCACAATTAATACAATGTTTTCAACTGGCGGTGTTGAAGAAAAATTTAAATCGATACCTAAAGGCTAAAGTTTACATAAGGATACCTTTTCATATACGTATATGACAAACGTCTTTTGCGTGAGTAATTATAAAAGAATGTGAATTTCCTTAGGCATAA
This sequence comes from Elymnias hypermnestra, assembly GCA_015832385.1. NCBI lineage: Eukaryota > Metazoa > Arthropoda > Insecta > Lepidoptera > Nymphalidae > Elymnias > Elymnias hypermnestra. The sequence goes on along the minus strand of JACTOM010000034.1, from coordinate 108,321 downwards.
AATATAAAGATATGTATTTCTTAAGAATGCAAGCTACTTTATATATTTGTATCAATGAATGTTATCAAAAACGTAGTTGCTTCCACACAGATACTTTTTACACAGGTACCTTCTATACAGATTTTATATCCTATTTCTGAGCAAGACGAAAAATTTACGTTATAAAACCAATAAATTAATAAATATTCGTAAGAAATAGTAGTACAATACAACATTTAAAAGTATATTTAAAGTCAAACTGAAATCCATGTACGTAGTTGTTAAGTTTTCAACACGATAGGAGGCGAAATGTTAATGCCTTGTAACAATGTATTTTTTATTTCGATATTAATGAAACAGAACTATTAAAGCTAAATTTTAATAGTTATGTTTGTGTTAAGAGCGAAACAATGTTTCCTATTTGAAGTAGCATAATGATTTCATATGAAACACAGATACAATTTTTACTATGACTCTTTAAGGCGTTATTAGAGCTAAAAATGATTCTTAGGGTATACAAACGGCCTGTTAATCAGTCACTATGTGTTATAATATTTGAAATCCAATAAGAATTTATTGATTTTATAAGCAAAATGATTTTTTAACAAAAAACAATCATTTTATAGAGAGGAACATATATAATGATAATGATTTATAAAAAGGAATGAGTACAGCTAGTGAAATTCTATTAAGATTTGACTGCTGAGTCTTTTTAGTAATATGTTTTGGACTTTAGACTAAATGCTTTGCTGACTTTTGCTCGTTCAATTCAAACAGCAACAATGTTGCAACAACAATTAAATTGTAGTTATCTTTCCTCTTTTGATCGGAGGGGATCTTCTTCTTCTTTAAGTGCATCTCCGACTAGCGAAGGTTGGCAGTCAGTCCAGGATACTTTAACCTCTCTCTTGTCAAGTATATTATGCGTAATTCTAGGCAGTGAGGTAGGATGGAATGCAGTTGCCTCCTTCTGCAAGGCTGTCATCTTGTTTAAGGAGGCAATTGCGAGTGATAGGTGAAGTGCTGCTGACACCCTTGATCCCCTTTAAAGGAGACGTCTTTTTAAATGTCCCTTGCTTCCTCCTTAAACACTTTATGTCGGTTGCATCTCGGAGTCTTAGGTCTAAGGCGCACAAGAGCCTCAGACACCCCCAATTCAGGCTGATGAGGGTGTTGATGGATTTTAGTGGGTATTCTGGTCAAGTTAACGAACCTCCTGCTGGAGAGCGCTGTAGGTGCGCTGCTCTCTAGTGAGAGATATTGGGCGGGAGTGACTCTTTCTGTGAGACGGTCATCTCACTGAAGAAGGCATGCGTACGTGAGAGGGAGATTGCAGTGGATGCTCCCTCAGACCGCCGTAGGAGGCAGGTTACAAGGTAACGCCTGTTTCCGTAAGTCCTTCGCCTCCGTGAATTTTATAAGCAAAAATTGATCCTCTGGTTCGTCATGCACGGATGAAGAGGGTTCCGCAAGGTTTTAGTGAGTATTGCGTGGCTTTTTTTGCTCGTCGAGTCCCACACCCATGGGTCGGGGATAGTGCATAAAAGCATTTCCCAGCGACAAAAAAAAATGGTGAAGTTAGAGAGCCCCACAGTCCCAGCCCTCGTTGCAGGGGTGCATAAAAGAAGCCCCCAGTGGAAAAAAGGTTAGTGCTACTATCTGGGTCGGCAACAATTCTTATCAGGTGGGATCATAAACAAGTGATAACCTGTAAGCATTTAAAAAAAGACAACGGATGTGGAATTTCACATATTGAGCTATACTGTTTACAGCTGGACTTTTCCAGTTTTCTATTATATTATAATTTATGGTTAATGAATATAACCACTTAACTTTTCAGTGGATCTAATCTCTATTTTGGAGGAATTTATATCATTTGTCAAAAAACAATTGTATACTTACGTTAAAGCCAAGGTTCAAGGTTAATCTGTGTTCAATAAAAAATATCGAAACAGTTATTAGTCTCAGATCCCATCCTATAATGAAGACGAAAAAAAAAACAACTTCCCAGCATTTCCGTTAGTCTTTTGTTGAAAGTTTGTATCGCGTTAATAATAATAGTGAACTATTATTTTATTGTGCCTTTGTAAGAATGTAGTGCGACCCCTTATAGTAAAAAAAGAGTTTATAGGGCGGCAGGGCTTCTATTCCCAGAATGTCCTATTGAATGATTTCGCCCCTTTCTTATTCGTGTGAAACTATGTTAATATTTTTAACCATCTTATGAAATCAAACAGTGGTTAATTAAATAACCATTGTCAATTACCGAAATGCTTATTTACAATCTTATATGAATATTTATCAATTTTAACATATGTATATTTCCTAGTTAAATTAATCAATTATATATTTAAAAAAAGTCCTGATCCGCATCTGTCTATTAGTGTTTAAAACTACTGAAGGGATTTTTATACGGTATACACTTATAGATAAATTTATTATTCAGGAAGGTTTACGTGGATAATCTTTGAAGGTTTTGTGAAAGTGGTTTGAAATAAATATGCACTTTCTAACAAGTACTAGTTACATATATGATTATAGATTTTATATACCTTGTATTTTAAAATTTTTGTTTTTTTAATTGCCCTCTAGATAACCTTTGTATTTCAAGTTATTTTATAGATACAGTTCAGGAGAGGGGGCATGCACGGGTACCTAAGACATAGTTAAATTATTTTAGGAGGCAGAGACTCATTATATTAAACCATCTCTTAAAATCATATACAAGAAAATGATATATATATAGTTAATAAGTCAGTTACCTTAAACATTACATCATTTAAAGGGCAGTAAACATGCGATCCTACGGCTGACTAGAAATGGTAGGTACTACATGTTCTACTTTCCGTGAGAAGGCAGAGCAGGTTGCTAGTCTAAACTAATATTATAAAAAGGAAGCAATTGTGTTTTTGTATGTATGTAAGTATTTAGGTTTGTTATGTTTTCACACAAAAAAAAGTACTGGACCGATTTCAAAAAGTTTTTCACCATTAGAAAGCTGCATTTTCGCGACATTGGCTTTACTTTCTCAAAAAAAAAAAAATAGGGATCTCTAAGAAAAATGCACCATACGTCCAACTACTGTAGTTATGCCACTATAACTACTTTTTTGCATTTTGAAAGTCAATAAAAGTTCCGACAATAATCAAACCATATTATTCGTATCTCTGTATTAATCCTTATCGTATTAAATGTTATTAAAGACCGTTTTAATACATGTAAAATTCTTTTTTAATTATTAAAATCAGACATTCCATTCAATAGATATAACGAATTTAAAAATCCATAACAAAACAAAAATACGTCAAATGTTGTGTATAGGGAGGTTCTGAGACACTAAACTATTAAAAATAAATCTCTAAATGTTATAGAAGAAAGTTTTGCATTCATTTTTAACGATTTATAATAATCAAGCTAAAATTTATTGGACCGGACATCCTACGTAAATGAATATACGAATTTATAAATGTATTACTCAGATATATATTCGATATATGTAAAATCTGTATATTGATTAGATTATGAATGTAGGTGTGTATCTAATAATATGAAAGCATGTAATTAAAATGTATGTATGTTAACAAAAATAAATCTATAGTCCGACTTAGTAGACCATCCACGGCCATGAGATCGATATCTACGCGGGTAAAACCACGGGGCATCGCTATTTAAACTTTAACGCCGAAGTTTGACGAATTGTACAGCTTGAAGTAAGCGACGAAACAAACGCGGGAAAGTCATACCTGTTGCCAACGTTAGTGATTAAACGTTCCCGACTTCGGGAATGCGCCGACAGGTATTACATTTTCATGTAACGCGCAATCAATCAATGCAGCCCTGATTACTGTGTATGTTATTACACATACATATAAATTAAATCGATGTCTGTCTGCGACTTGGAACAAAGGCTTTGTCTAGAACATCGTTGCAGTATACATTGAATAACATTTTGTATATTCGTAACAATGTTAAACATCAAAAAACAGCGAATTACACAATTTAATACAAGAAATATAAACAAAATTGTCTTTAAAAGAGTAAACCTGTCTTTCTTGTTTCTTCTCAGCGGATTTAACATTACGAACTGTTCGTAAATTCGTTACCAACAGCCAGACTACTGGGGATTCATCTATCTTTTACTCGTATCTACTTGAATAAAGGATATTTTGATTTTATTTGAACTTGTAATGCTACATTTTAGGGTGAAAAAGGTTCCGAAATAATTTGTAGGGTTGAGCATATACATTTTTAATAAGACACCGCAATCACTTTCAGATTTGCCTTTGCATAATTATAAGAGCTATGCCAAAAATATCCTTTTACAAAAGGCAAATTATGATGTTGATGATTATTTAAGTGATAAAAATGTTTGGGCGTTTCCAGTTGCACACAGAAGCAAAATATTACACGTTGTAATCTACAAAGCTATATTTAAAACAGTAACGATTGAGTTTTTTGCAGATTGCTTTTTAGTGGAATCGACTTGCCTAGCCGATGGTAGGTTTTTTACCAACAGACCTAGCACTAACCATTCAAAAGTGCTTTTTGAGCCTACTTGATTAAAGAATATTTGAATATTTTGTGAGGGTTTGTTATCTAGGATCACTTGATTTAATGAGAACGGGGTATCTAAGCGCATGCCATCAGAACAAGTTTATGAAGTAGGGCTTGTTAATGATGATAACCAAAAATATCCAGTAATTTTCACGGCATCTATATTTATAAAAACAAAGAAAACCTTACTTCATAACTCCTCAAGATTATTTTTAAAGAATTGTAATTTAATATATATGAGAACGGGAAAATTCAAGCGCATGCGATTAGGACGAGCAGCAGGGGTTGTTATTGATAATAACAAATCAATAACCAAAAATAGCCATTAATATTTACGGAATTTACATAAAAAACTTTCTTAATATTTATAGTTTTAAATTGTTGCAATAGGAACGGTATCTATATCTATATATAAATATATAAAACTACCTTAATATTTCTATGAAAATTTTTTATAAATTTAATCCAGTTTCAACGGGAACGGGAAGGTCTAAGCGTATGAGATCAGGACGTCACAATGCATCAGGGGTAGGTTAATTATAATAAAAATGTAATAATGTAACCAAAGTTTTATTCGTCTTATCTACACTTAGCTGTAACTTATATGTAACATATCACGAGATTGTATTCCTAGTGGTTTTATTGATGCGTTAATCACTGCCGCTTCCGCTTTCATCTCCGGAACCTGATGATGCTTCTGCTTCTGAAGACGACTTCGCTTTATCCTTCTTTGTCTCCTTAGTCTAAATCAAAAAAATGAATTATATTACAATGTCTCTATATTCTATTTCACTAACATCCCCTAAAATTTATGTGCCCCTTAAGTACAGTTAGGAGGCAGTTAAAAGGTTTGTTTCTATAGCTAAGGAGTCCCATAACAATGTGATATTTTAGAGAATATTAACGTATATAATATAACAATTAAAGAAGCTCCCGCATTTACACTCTCGTATTGGTATATAAATAACTAATTCAAGTGTAACTGTATATGTTTCGATAACAAACTCCGAGAAGTTACAAACATGTCACTAAATAAATTAAAATCTTTTATTAAAAGTAAACTAATTGAGAAATCATTCAATAATCTGAAAGACTACTTAGAATATTAAAAAAGTGAATGAATTACGCTAATCGATATAGAATAAATTAAAAATATAAATATTAATGATGATGAGTAAAAAAAACGTACACCCGAATGAGTTGGTTGTGGACTCTTCTCAGAACAGGACGCGAAGGAACCCTCGTAACTTTAGATGTTCCTTAATATCATGATCAGGCTTACATTAATATATGGAAAATTTTGATTTTAAAATAAATTTTACGGCCTCACTGGCGAGTACTAGCAAAGAGTACTCGCTTTACTAGCAAAGGCCCCGAGTCCGATCCCCAGTAGTGTAAATTTAGGAAAATGTATTTTCTAATTCGTCTGATTCTGGGGTGGTGAGAGGCTTAGGCCGTGCATAGTTACCACCAGCAAAGGCGTTCCACCAAGTAATATAATGTATGTAATTTCTACTCCGGTACCAAGCTGTGTAGAAACCATAAGAGGTGAATTGGCTATAATCAAATAAACACGCATTCATCTTAAACTGTATTATCACTTACCATCAGTGTGATAACAGACAAGCACTAACCTGTCAGGAATAAAAATACTAGATACTATTCGCGTAGGTCCCGATCCCCCGTGGATATATAAGAGGATCCGTCATTTATCGGTTTGAATTGACAATTTAAGCCATTCTTAAATATAACAAAAATAACAAAGTGCTTTTGTCACAAGGAATAGTTCTTATCTCCATTATTTACATAATAAAAAATCCATGGAAGATTTCAGATGTATAATTAATATCTGACTGAGGCACTTCTAAACTACCGTATAGATTTGTACTTTCAAAATAAAGAAAATATTCCTTACACGTAAAAAAATCGCTTAAACAGTAACAAAATTGTATAAACTATAAACAATTCTTCTTTGAATCTTAACAAATACTTACATCTTTAGTTTCCTTTTTATTGTCTTTTTTCTCTTTCTTTTCCTTATCCGAATCTGAAGAACTGTCATCGTCTTCGATGTACTCTTTGCTGGTGAACTTGCCGGAGCCTGATCCAGCGCTGGTGTTCTTCGCCTTCTTACTCGCAGGAGCGGCTTTAGTCTTCTTCTCCGCGGCTTTACGCTCCTTATCCGCTTGCTTCTTCTTCTGTTTAAACTCGTCAGCAGCTCCGCTTTCTTTATACTTCTTCATCGCTTGATTGTATTCTTCTTTCGCTTTGTTCGATTTTTCTTCCCATTCCTAAAAGAGAAAACACTATTTAATAACTTCGACCAACTAGTACTCTACTATTTTGGGTATATTGTCCGGAGACAGCCAGATAACCTGGAGAAAGTGGCTGTGGTAGCTACCCGTTGGTCCGACCAGATAAAGAGTGTAACAAGAATCGCGCTTACAATAAAAGAAGCCGAGGATAGAAAGAAATGGAAGAAACTCGTCCATTAAAGCAGATCAGAGCAGGCATGACTTTCAGCAATGAAGTATATAATGATGATGATGGTAATCATATTTTTGACAAACAGAGAAATAGTAATCTCAAAAACGTGTGGTAATAACCACATAATATAATGTTCAGTTATTTTATTTAAAGCACGTTTTGCTTGGGGGATAAGCGAGTGAATGCGTGATGAGAGTGAAAACTGTGATCGGGCGTGGCGCACATAAGAAATTGAAATATTTTTTGAAAGTGTTTTTTAAAGCTATGTAGTCTCTAGATTAACTAGTTTGGGGTCCCAGATTCAATTTAAGGTATTTTCAGGTATTTCAGTTATTGAATACAGTAATAAAATCAAAAGTGCTTCATTGAAGTAGATTCTTAAACAGCACTTTTGCATCGTTATATTGTTGTATTAAAGGATGTCTTAAAGGGTTACGAAGGGACCAACGCGCAGATTTCTGAGAAGAACCCACAAGGATAGCCAAAATTGTAAATCAGAAAAGAAAAACTTTTCATAAAAACAAAAAAAATATATATATCTTATTATTATATATATCTTCCGCATTTATGGATTCAGAGTTATCATTTTCAGACATATCATTAACTTTCTATTGCTAATCAGATAAACTTTAACAGCATAATCCTGAAGTGTTGTTAAAACAAGGGGTTTTTGGTTTACTTAGAGTTTGATTTTCAGCGTCGATATATATGATGCTTTGTTTTATAAAAACTTACCGATTTATCCTTCAGGTCCCTCCATAGCTCTCCGCCCTTCTTTGCTATTTCAGTGACCTTGATCCCGGGGTTTTCATCGACGATTTTCTTCCTGTTCTCGTTCAACCAAAGCATGAAGGCAGTCGAAGGTCTTTTAGGCGCGTTGACATCTTTCTCACGTTTTTTCGACTTTTCTTTGCGTTTCCTCGGCGCCTCGGACTGTATAAAGAAAAATAATAAAAATAGTAAGTAAATATTAAAATAGATTCAAATGAGATATTTATTTATTTATTGTGGTTAGAATAATTAATGAAATCACATCATAGTGTATTGACGATTGAAAGAAATTATTTATCCATCTAATTAATTAAAATAAATTTTATTATTTTAATAGACTAAGTATGGATTAGAGGCAGTTAAGAGGCAAATCATTATTTGTGATAAATCACATCAAAATATCTTTATTCAAGTAGGCCTATTACACTCTTTTGAATCGTCAAATATATTTTTTTCCATACATCAATTCTTACGTACATCTGATGATGGTATTGAAGAACGACTTAACATCTAAAGTTACGAGGGTTCTGATCTGAGAAGAGCTCACAACAAATTCAGTCGGGTATTTTGTATTTTTTTTGGGACCATTATCATTACAATATCATATTAGTTTAATATATTTCAATCTAAGTTAGAGCAATTCGTTTACTCCCACGCGTTTTTAACGTCTAAGTAATCTTGCAACTTATATGATTTTTCTATCAACTTTCTTTTAAAAAGGTCTTTGAATTTATTAATTGAAATCTCTAGATTGTCTTGTGGGAGTTTATTATAGAAACGTATACAGTTACCCTTAAATGAGTTGTTAATTTTATGCAGCCTACTAGAATTAATAACAAGTTTGTTTTTGTTCCTTAAGTTATATGATGAGCATTCACTCTCTATCAAAAGAGTCGATATTTTTATGTACGTATAATAAATTTTCTATACACGCAGTGAGCTGTCGTTTTGTTAACTGCTCTGAATTTAGTTCTTAGCGACTCTCTTGGGCCTATATTGTAAATCGAACGAATGGCACTTTTTCCAGTACAAATATTACATCTATATCAGCAGCATTACCCCAAAATAGAATACCGTATGACATAATGCTGTGAAAATAGCTGAAATATACTAATCTAGCAGTATCAACATTATAACTTAGATCGTATCGTATCGGATCATCGTTCCTATGTATTTAAGATCCCACTGTAGTATTCTTGAAAATAAATAAATATCATCAATTAATGAGAGGGAAGGAGAGTGGAAGATAGAGAGAGACACACAATGCTGTACCAATAGTAAAACACAATTCGCAAAGGGCCAACCTATAGAAATGTATTTATGTGATACTTTTATCAGGTAATAATATTAATTCGCTTATACTATAAAATAAATACAATCCTATAAAAACAGTATGTTTCATACTTTTCTTTTTGCCGATAAACATAAAGTTAATCATTTCGTTTATTCTTAATAGTTCGTTACATAAATAGATATCTATTGTACTGTATTAGGTACTTTTAACGTACAATTGGGCGGTCTTATTAGGGTTATAGTTTAAAAATTATACTACTTAAAAATAGGGTCTGTGTATTCAGAACTCCACGCTCTTTGTTATTTGAAATTTTATAATTCGGTAAGATTTTATTTCAATTTTCAATTATGAAATATATAATTATGAATATTCGCTGAAAGCTACTAAACGGATTTTTCTGCTACTTGCCACAATTACAATTATGTAATATATCAACCGATTTATAAAAAAAGTTGACAAATTATAGACATAAACCTTCCTCAAGAATCACTCTATCTATGACGAAAATCGCATGGAAATGCAATCAGTAGTTTTCAATACAAATTTTAATTTGAATACACTGAAAAATTCGCATGATGCTATAAGATATTCATTGGTTTCTAATATGGTAAAACTTTATCTAAATTTTTGATAAGGTGTTTAAAGAAATTAAACTAAAAATCGCTAATTTTATCCCTTGTTTCTAAAAAAATCAGCCCTTTGAAAAATATCAATTCAAAAAAGATTAACATATACACAAATAATACATTCTATATCTATATATAAAATAGGTTATAAAAAAATTTAAAGATACATTTAATTTAGAGATTACTAACTTACTTATTAATTATTTAGAGGTACCACATTAATTATAGTAATTAATGTGGTCAAATTTAAGCTATCCGTAAAACGATCGTATATAAAAACATTAGCATTGCGTATTTAATATATAAAATAATGCCAAATGAAATGTTATGATAATTGTAAACTTACAATAGTGATGGTTTTCTTCGGTTTTTTTTCTTTTTTCTTTTCCTTTTTGCTGTCTCCAGAAGCACCAGAGGCGTCTGAATCCTCAGAAGACGATGGATTGGTGTCATACCTATAACATATAAATATATAAAATCAATAAAAGTTATGAGGACAGTCCATTTTCGTCGTGATCAGTATACATTTATAAAAAAATAAAAAGTGTAAATAGTCTATCATCTATAATTCAAATTAATAATACAAAATCACAAAAATATCTAGGACTACTGTCAGATGACAAACATATATGGGATCAGCATATTGATCAACGGAACTCTAAACTAACATCATTAACAGCATTTAGATGAGTGTCAAACTGCATATCACATCATATAAAATCAACCATATATAATACTTTGGCAAAACCACATTTAGAATATCTCATAGAAATCTGGAAGACAGCTGCTAAATTCCAATTAAAACAATTACAAAAAACTCAAAACAAATTGCTTAAAGCTTTATTTTATTGACTACTACTTGACACCTACTAAGATCTTATATAAAAAAAACAATATTTTGAACATAAACCAAATATATACATATAATATGTGCATTCTTATTTTTAAAACGGTGCATTTTAATATAACATTTACGCATAGGACATACATACATAATCTGAGAAAAACTAACAAAAATGGCGAACAAAAAAGTATTGCCAAAGAAATATAAGGGAGCACAACTACATAACAACCTACCAGTGGCATTAATACAGAATAACAATATAAATATATTACAAATAAGATTCCAAGAGGTATCAATCAAGTCTAATTTTCTTTTATTATATTTTCTTTACATTGTTTCCTTACCTTATTTTATAGTTTTTCATCTGTTGTGTTTATCTATGGTACTGTGTATAGAAAACATTGTATCTCATTTTAAGCGAATTTGTATTTTAAATTGCTATGAGAATAACCACAATTGGTTAAAAGCTTCAGGCATGACTCGTTTACACAATATATGGTGAAGTTACTTTAATTTTTATTGCTGACAGGTAAGCGCTTGACTGTAATTTCACCTGATGGCCACGAAAGCGCACTGATCTGTTAAGAGGTAATTTGCCTTTTATAGTTTCTACATAGCATGGTGCAGGAACGCAAATAACACATAGGCAAGGCCTCCTAACAGTCAGGACCATATATGAGATTGTTATTTGAAATTGTTAGCATCATTACTGTGCTACTGCAAAATTATCAATATTATTGTAAAATTTAATAAGCAATATTATTAGTGTATAATTAAATAAGTATTATAATCATTATAGAATAAAAATAGCAGATTATTAATTATTGTAAACATAAAATGAATGTGTAATATGAAGATGTACTAAAATGTTAATAAGCTAAATAAAGACCCTGATGATGAATTGACATTGTTTTATAAAAAAGCGAGTAAAAGCTGAGTAGCAGCCCATTAACGTCCCACTGCTGGGAACCGGGCTCTTCACTCATTGGAGAGAAGATGTTTCGGGCATAGACCTACCACACTACTTCACAGCGGGTTGGCAGGCATAGTACACAAAAATGTATTCTCTATTCCTTGACTCTCATTTTACGTGCTCTCCAAGGCACTGGGGTTGTTAACACCGACAACTTCCCAACTTCATTCAAATATTAAGAAAATCTTAATAGAAAATTCAATAAACATTTTTTAATCAGCTCGACCAGGGACTCGAACCCAGGATCTCATGTCCGTAGCCGAAAATGCCAACCACTAGACCGAAGCGAGTAAGTCAAGCAAAATAGGAGTTAATAATGTGGTCTTACTCTTCAGCGACGTCACTCTCTTTGGCCTTATCCGGGTTGAAGTCTTCGTCGGTGCTTTCGTCGGAGCCGTCGCTGTCGTCGGAGGCCCGCTCCTTGGCCTCGGCCTTCACCCTCGCCAGGTACGCGTCAGGCTCCTTCTCGGTATCCGAATCACCGAAGTCATCGTCGTACAGGGCTTTATCCTAGTCATAATTTTAAAACTAAGTAATATATATAACTGCTATCAAGAAATTGAATGTACAAAAACATAATCGTTCAATAAGCAGTTTGAAGTCAGTTTCTTCAATAAGAACTTTACAATGTGATGTCCAAATCACGTTCCGAATGACATCTTTCCTCCATATATATACTTTTTTTTGTCATATACACNTATATATATATAACGAAACGGCTTGACCGACTTTTATAAATTTTTTTATGCATATTCAGTAGGTCTGAGAATCGGCCACTATCTATTTTTCAAACCTCTAAATGATAACAGTATAATAATTATTTGGCAAAACAACGTTTGCTGGGTCATCTAGTAAACTATAAATATGGGAACTGCTATAGTCATCCGTCCATGCAATTTTCGTTAAAAGGGACACAAATATTATGCAATTTCTGGTTTAAAATATAAAATAAAATATCTCACATTCTTTCCAGTGTTCTTAACGTGAAGCTTTTTAGATGTAATGTAGTCGAACAGTTTGTCGTATTCACCCTTCTCTATACTGCTGAATGTGTGGACGCTGCCCGATTTCAACTCAATTTCAAAGTCGAAGGATCTAATGGAAAAAAAGTGCGTACGTAAAAAGTACACATGTCAGAAGTAAAACTTCTTTGGCAAAGTGATTCTTAAGTCTTGTTTAAATTTATACAAATCTAAAACTATATAGGAAGATATTAGGAATTTAAAGTATCGAAAATTTGTGCACATAATGTAATGAAATCTCAAATGACGAATTGTAAACAAAAATGTGTTTTTATGTCAACATTAGAAATTATTAATTAAATTTCGTTTTTGAATTTAAAATTTAGAAAAGGAATTTATGAAAATTTATTAAATTATTATATGACAAGTGGCAAATTAAAATGCCACATGTTATTTGAAAATATTAAAACTACTTAACTTTCAAACGAATTAACATAAAAAACGCTGCACATCTTCGTGACGCTAATCACGCGTTTCATCTGTAAAAATTTTACCCTCATGCGCCCAAAGAAGTTGCACTTCAAAAATAAAACAAAATATCCTGATAACATGTGCCAGATTATGAAGATTTTTTTATAAATAGCTCTTCTAATATTCGAGTTACTACATTAAACATACATGGTGGATTCCAATCCCCCACTTCAAGCCGGCTTGGTTAATTGACCGGTTTTATATAGGTATATCTGTATTACAAAATTGTTTGGACTTGAGTACTTACTTGGTAGAGGAAGCCCCACCTCGGGCAAAGTTGACAGAAGCTATCTCTTCAAACCGGATATGAACAGGAGGCTTATGCACATAGATAAAGCCTTTCTCCAAAGGATATAGGTAACCAGCCGCCGCTTTGTACGAACAAGCGATCGCAGGAGTTTTGTGATGCCTGAAATGTGATATAAAAGGAAAACTAAGTGAAAACTTCTGTATCATTGTCATTTGAAAGTCGATGAAACGAAAAAGAGACAGAAACATAACATTATAATATTGAACGTGGGAAAAATGACATAAGGAGCACATAATCAAATCAAAATATTCTTTATTCCGTTCGTTGGTAACAAATCTACCATCAGTTCGGAAATTTGATTCCGCTGAAAAGAAACCGACAAGAAACTCAACGGTCACTCCTTTAAACATAGGTTTTGTACGTTACAATGTATTTGGCATTCATGTCCAACTGGAATTAATTCCAAACATCTTTGTCGCTTAAAAATAATCGTCAACATTCCTTTTGTAATAGGATGTTTTTAACATATTTCTTAAAACTATGTGGAGGCAAACCCAGAAGTGACTCTGGTATCTTATTACAAATGCATATTCATATGCTTAACCCGACAAATGATTTCTGAACCTTCTTCACATTAAAATATGGCATTACAAGTTTGTTTTTATTTCTTGCATACAAATTGTGTGTTTCGCTCCTTTTGCCTGTATAAATGAATATTGTCACGGATATATAAAATGTTATTCAATATATATTGCGACGGTACTGTGAGAATTGATATTTCTTTGAATTTTTCTCTTAAGGAAACGCGAGATTATAGTGTTTCTCGTGTATGTGGTTCTTTTTGCGCTCTGCTACGTACCCTCTCCACTGGTGTTTATCAAGACATAGTGGGACTTAAAATTAATTCAGTCAGCTGGTATATATATAGTATTTGCTTTTTTATGCAGTTAATATAGTTTGAACAATATAAATGTATATACCCCAAAAAATCACCCGGCCCGGTTACACGTCTATTAATAATGACTTTCATAATTTTCGCTAGTACTTCATAAGTGGGCCCCGATAGCTCCTTAGTAATTTTACCCTCATATTTCTCTTTTAATTCTTCTCTGAAACAAAACAAAAGTTAAAACATTTATTGTTATTACCACCTTCCCTTTACACTCTTAACTAAGTCTCCTTCCTCAGGGTTGTTTAAAAGAAATTGCTTTAGATCGATAAGACTTTTTATCCATCGCTACAACTTAAGTTGCTTTTTTATTATTTAATTGTCATGTTAAATAAAGTTTTAATAAATGAACAGGAAATCATCAACAAGATCCGAGTAATTGTGAATCGTCTGATATTTAAGATATTTGCATTTTTTTGTCAATTTTAGATTGTTATATGCCATCAGTTATCAACATGTGTCACCAATTTTTGTAAACAATTGATATAATATTAAATTAAAATCTAAAGTAACTCCCTGCTTTGTGGAAGAACAGACAGGGATAGAGACATTCAGTTATGTGTCTTTTTGACAATATATTTAATTTATACATTTTAAAATTTAACATGATTTACAAAGAATGTCCAAAATTAGTCAATTTAAAAATCCAGGTATTGAATAATAAGCTTTGATTTCAAGGAGGTAATGAAAGAATTTCTTAAATCAGTCAAGTAAATTTTTAGCTTGAAATAACAACAGCAGAGGTATATCGGTGGGTATCATTGGTATCCTTGGAATGTGAACTAACTCACCGGTTGCAGGCCCAGTTATACAATCGCCATTTTTTTTTTAGTTTGACATTTTAAAATCTGTTATAGCTTTTGAATGGAATGAAAAAAGTAATTTGAAGGTATTGATACAGGTCTTTAATAAAATAAAATTTAATTGAATAACGATTACTACAGAGGTATGAATAATATGGTTTGATTATTGTCAGCACTTGTTATTAACGTTTAAAATGTAAAAAAGCCGTTATAGTATAACTACAGCAGTTGGACATATGACTCAGACTTTTTTTGTAGATATTAATACATTTTATAAGTTTTTTGTTCTACCATCAATAATTTGCCATGATAAAATCGTGTCCTTTAAATAACCTTTCAAATTACAGTACAATTTATCAATTAACTTGAATTTATTGAGCTTCAATATTTACAATTAATTAAATCTATCCTGCCAGGATACCTTTACACCAGTATGGCAGTTAATGTGTAACTGATTGAAAAACTCACTCAGTGAATGGTAACTCTAAACTGGTTTCCTCTTCGATACCAAATAATAAAACCAAGTAGTGATATCTTGTTTGACCCTGCTTTATTGGTGGGTCCAAAGACACCACGAAGTACATCTGCCTCGTGTCTTTATGCGGCAGGAGGAACAACCGCAATACTGTCGACATAGGGATTTTGTAGTCAAAGGTTTTACCATGAAGCTGGAAGAATGTCTGGAACACCTTGATGTCGTAACGACCTCTGCAAACAAAATAAATATTATTTACTACTAGTTCTCACAATGATATACATTTATACAACACCCTCTCTCTATGTATATATATATATATATATATATATATATATATATATATATAAATACTAGCTGAAACCGCGACTTCGTCTGCGTGGAATGTGTTTGGTTATCATTTCCATTAATTTAGGCACATTGTTTTATAAATAAGAAACATACATATAACACCCCCGCAACCCCCCATGCTGGTGCAAATTCGTAAAATCCGTTCATAGCTAACCTTTACTTGGCAAAAGGAATATTCATACTAAATATCTAATCTTATGGTTCCAGACATAATGTCATGAGTCAATAGATACCTGGATATCTCATATATATATATATATATATATATATATATATATATATATATATATATATATAATTGCTGATAGGTTCAAGCTTTGCTGGTGGTACAATCTAAGAAAGAAGCACGCTAACCTGATAAGATATAATTTAACTCTAATGGTCTCTACACAGTGCAGTGCTTTAATGCAATTTTTTTTAATGCAGATAAGTCTTTGCTGATAGGGTGACAAATAGCCACAGCCAAATCATGGCAACATTCCAGACAGAGCAATTAAAAAATACTATGTCCCAAAGTTGCCTTCCCAGGTATTGAATTTAAGACCTCTAAGCATTTGCATCATTGTGACAATGCCTGCCAAATCATAAGCTCCAGTCACTGACTGGCTATATTTGAGCTTTATCATTGTTACATACCAATATCAGATGTCACATAACAGTAAAGTAACATAAGTACCTAGGTGTAAGACATTGGAGCTCCCTGAAGATAGCAATAGCATCACCAGATACTGATATGACACTTGCTTTGTTCATGACCTGTTGGTGGAATGCATCTACAGCATCAAGATCACCTGCTAACTCACTTGTTGGTATGTGAAAGCGCATCTCCATTAATGAGATAGGTGTGTCATCATTCTGAAACATTGAAATATTTAAACACTTTTGATTCAGCTTGAATTCACCAATTGGCTGTCTACAATTAGCCACCAAAGAACTTTTTGGTGGAAACAGCAGAGAAATTTTGAAAATAGCACAGACAATCTACTTGATTGATAAAAAAACTCTGCTGGGCAAGCAGATGGAGTTAGCATATCAGTATCTAGAGAGGGATTGATATAGCAAAGAAGGTAGTCCATATTGTGTCATTCACATGTCTTTTGATCTATCCCAATGGAAACCTCTCATAAATAGTCTAAATCTTCAGCTGTGAGTAAACTATGAAAATTATTAAGAAAAATTTTTGCTCATGCATAGATTTAGAAATAAAACCATGTTTGTACAGAAGCCATACATTGGCCTGAAATTATATGTATATTCTTACCTGATGAAACTCAAGTGTGACTTCATTCTTGCCAGTATTACATTGTGATACATAGTGTAAAGGTATCTCAAAAGCTGTATTTGAGCCAACATTAAAATTCAGCACTGCACCATTGAATTTTGCTGTACCCCAGTTCCAGCCTTTTAGGGATAACTCTTTCTCTAACATATCTTTATGATAATTACTTTTAAAAAATTTTGCTACCTTTTCTTGTTCCTAAAAGAAAACAATCTATAAAAATCATGTTAACTTCATATTTTTAAAGATCATGAGGTTCTACTACTTTGTAAATTGTTTTTTCCTTAGTTTTTCTCCATAGACAAAACAAACAAAAAAGTTATTAACATTGTGTGTCTTATAGTAATTACTAATAAAGTACTGTTAAGACCAGTTGTAAATAATACTTACACCCTCTTTAAAGCCACCATATCTATGAAGTGTTCCATTCTTCAAGAATACTCTCAATCCCCATGATCCAATGAACTTTTGAAAGTTCACAAGCTCAATATCATTTGCAGTTATCTGTTCAACTTTACCAGTCTTGCTGTTTTTAAATATTATATTCTGATCAGTCATTTTGATCTTACCAGGCACCTGTAAATAAAAATTGCCATATAATTACATTTTTAGTCAATTATTAGTCAACCTACCCTGTATATTATAGTATTCTAAGTCCTTCTATACATGATATTGGATTTACATTGAAATATTCCAATAGTGTATCAGAGAATGCAGTTGTTGGTCATTTCTCACAAAACAGCAGTAGGCTTATGGAAACAACTGAATAAATCTACCACAAATGAATGAAATGTTTATTTTCATATATAAAGACAGAGTTTTATCTATTATGTAGGAATGATTTCATAACATTTTCTAACAAAGTAATTAAAATAAAAGAAATCAAACCAAAGTATACTTTAACACTACAAAAAAAAGGATGTTTATATAAAGGTTCTATAAATACGCACATTTAAAGTAACTAAAAACTATAAAACGAAATATTTCATCTCAACGAACAAATACTTTCAATTTATACAAAACATTACCATATATTTTTATCGTGTAAGTAAAGATTTACTTCTTACCATGGCGCCTTTGATCTCTGCAGATACATCATTATATTCTAAGAATTCCATATTGTTTTCACGAGAACTTATGATAGTTAAATTAATGAAACAAACTTGTAAAATATTTTTCGCACACGCCGCGATCACCTGTAAATTGAAATTTTTAATTTATTTATTTATTTTAGGGAAGGGCACGAAACATCGATTAATTTAAATATCGATATTTTGTTAGAAACTAATTGATACATGTGTAGTCGATATTATTAATAGTGATACCGGCGCGATATCGATATTTATTTATAGGTAACAAACTTAAAATTTGATTTATTTTATATGACAAAAGAAAAAGAGGGACAGAGACCATTTTTAACAAAGTGTATCTGGCGTTATTTTATATCTGACCAAAGATAAATAATTTAAAATATAAGACTACCAAATATTTGTTTCTGAAACAAATTTTCTTACAAAAATATGGTGACAATATTTTACTATATATATAACTATAATTTTGAAAAATAATGTTACAATATACAGTGACTTGAGTAATTACTTTCAATAGAAGATAAAATTGAAAAAGATTATTGAAAGTCGTGACTCGTGCGTTATCAAACGTTAAGTACCTTTTAATAAAATAAATTATCTTCTAAGGTTACTGTACATTATTAAGCGTTAGTAAGGTACAATTATTCCATTTTTAAATAAGATCTTTCATGAACGTAGTATACTATAACTTTTAAAATGGAAATATTTTTAAAAACTGATGCTCTCATAAGGTATATTATGATTCTAAATAATGCTTCACTTGTTTGTAATGTACTAGATTGTTCCTCTAATTTATTGTCGCATACTTTCAGTCTCGCGATTCGCACTTATTTCGATTATGTTTGCGAATTGCTATATGAATTGACTTAAAATAATTAGTTTCATTAATAATAGCCATTTCATTAATATAAGTACATAAGTTTTTTAACGTTATATATTACTACTGGTTTTGTAATTTAATTTTCAATAAGAACTGACGTCTTGAAGCAATATTCTTAATCTTATACGTGGTAAGTAGATGAAAATTAAAAGTAATGCATTGTTTATAGTCTGTACGCTGAGTAGGGCCTGATTTGAAAATGAGTTTGTAAGAGTAGCCTATTTTTGCACTGAGCCAGTACAAGGTCGTGCTTGAAATAAGGTGATGCCTATTGTTAGAACGTCTTGTTTTGGTAAACATTTAAGCCATTTTCACAATTAATTGTAGATAAAAAAAATCTTATGATTTAAAGCACATTTAAAAATAACAGTAACTGTTAATGTTTTTGAAATTTTGATGTTCTCGTTGTTTACAAATCAACTTAAAATCAGAGAGTTAAGGCTTCATTTACAAATGTTTGAATGAGGTTTTGATCTTTCTATCTCTACTCAATATTCGCCTCCACCTCAAATATCTGTCGCTCTCCTCCGACACTCACTGGAATGACCTGTTGTGGCATTTACCTCATCACATATATCCTGTAAGCGGGAAGAAATGAGACATATACCACAACCATACTCCATAGCAGGGCTTCTTAAACTTTTATCATTCATGAATCATGACCCCATTTATCATTGCTTGTTGAAGTTTCTTGAAGACCCCAAACAAATATTTAAAAAAAAATTAATATTTTTTGATGATTTATTTATTAGATAACAATAGGCATGTATAATATATAGTTTAAGAATTCGCTTTGAAACATACAAAAATCTAAAAATAAAAAGTGATGTTATAAAATGGAATATATAAATATTTCACATTAAAATCTCTCGCAACTGCAGAATTGTGCTACGCAACCTCATTTTGGGGTCGCGACACATAGTTTAAGAAGCCCTGCTCTATAGTTTACTGAAGTAGCATATCTGAACCTGTACACAAGGTGATATTCTAAGTACGATAACGCTAATAAATTTATGGGAATTACGTATCATATCGATATATTACGTGATCACACGAATAAATTGTAGCGTTCCAGTCATTCGATGTAGCATTACCGTACTTTATAAAATATAATGTCATCAAGACGACATAAAATTTGATGTAGTACAAAATCTAACTTTGAGGCAGTCATACATTTTGACGTTTTGTACAAGACGAATGTAAGACTTCATGTATGTACTACACAAACTAGATGTACCCCTCGTCAAGTCTCGCAGTTCGTACTAACTTCACATTTAGTTCACAATTTGCAATATGAAATATGAAATACTTAGTTTAGTTTTTTATACTTCAACAGATGTTGTGTATTATGTTATGAATTCATACGAACTGTCATAAATTACCGAAAGTTTTTAGTTTTTCACTTGAGTGTGGAAGCGAGAAATATTCCTGCTCTTAAGTTGACTTAGGTGTTAATTTATAAATTAAATTATTTTAAATTTGTGACTTTTGGTTTGATCGACCCTTTTGTCTGCTAGAACTTGCATGTGCAAATCTTATGGCGTCATTATCATTACCTCGCGTACTCCAACTGAAGAAAAACAGTTTGGATGCAGAACGAGAGCAATTCGAGAAGTTTCAGGTAGGAGTTCTAATGGTTTAATACTCCCTGTCGTATCTTTAATCACAACATATTAATACTATATTCATAGTCTTACTAGTTGTTCCCCGCTGATGTGATGCGCACAATTCGCGATTTCGTGGGAGTGCATTGAAATTTGGTATTTATCGGATTGATTTGTAAATCTAAAGAACCCTCGAAAGCCTGTTTAAAATTTCATCAAAATCGGTCCAGGCGTTTATAATTATACATATAAACATTGAACACTGTCACTTTTGTAAATATTACATTTTTCTATCACTAACTATATTCTTCCTAAAATAATTTTTTATTATAAAATGAATGTTAAGATGTTCCGATACTAAAAATTCTTTGAAATGAATTCAAGACCAATCAAAGACCATTATATTAATTACCAATGTTATAAGTATATTGCATAAATCCTTGCATTTCAAGCATTTGTATTTATTTCTTCATTGCTATTGCCTCATTTGTCTAATGGTAAACATGGTCAGATACAGACATGAAATGCTGGGTTGCAGCCCGGGTCAGCCTAATTAAAAAATGGATATCTAGATTTTCTCCATATTTGCCTGAAGTTGGGAAGTCGGCTGTGTACTCGTCCCCTGTGCCTCTGAGAGCATGTTAATCTGCCAGTCCTATGCCTGATCTGTTGTGTCAGATTCTGCCACATCGGAGAGAATACTGACACACATTAAGAGAATGAAGAAATTGAGAGACAGAGAGAGGAAAGGAATGCACTTGTGTACCATGACTGCCAACCCACAGTGGAGCAGTGTGTTGGGTCTATGCTCTAATAGCTCTCTCTCCTATGAGTGAAGAGGACTGTGCCCAACTGTGGGATGTTAATGTGCTGCGACTTACATATTGTTACCATACCACACTTAATTAATTAAGACATTTGCACTTGTACTCTGTTACTTAATATTAATAAAGGATAAAATAACTCCAATTCCTCTGTAATACTTTCATAAACAATTTTATAATACGTCAACTGTTCAATCACATTTAAATAATCTTGGAAAAACCTTTCTGATAAAAATACATTTGGGGGAAATGTATTTTTTACCAAGCAGCACAAGATAAGTTGACTTAACAAGAGAACTCTGTCTGGAAAAAACCCATATGTTGTTCAGTATCAAGTTGGTCCAGTTTACATCTTCTCAGCAGATTGGTATGTGGATCTATGTGGATGCATTCATTAGCACATAATTATATTTCTCAATCACTGAATTTTATGCTGATAATAAATAAATAAAAATAGTTTATTTCATCATCCAATAGATAAATGCTATTATTTTGAGATAGTAAAAACTGACTGAACCAGAGGTGCTGCCAATTTAGTTTTAACCTTGCTTCTGCAAATGTCAATGAGTGAATATAGACAATACATTTGTATGCTCCCTGGTTCATTTGAATAAAAATACTCAAATACCCACATAAAAACAATAAAATTGTTATATTTAATTGGTAAAAACACACAGGTGACTCAGGTTTGGATAAAAGATTTGTGCTGTTATCGTTTGTTAGATAATGGTGATAGTTATAACAACTTTGTGACCATATCTTATCACTTCGACACAACCTGTTGAGCCTCTATTCTAGTGACTCAATTGTGGTTATATTTAAAAGAAAAGGAATTACTTTTGTTTTGTGAAACTTGGTCTATATCTTGAAATTAGGTGAGTTTTTTTTTTATTAAATTATATATTTTATCATTGCCAAGGAAAACAATGCTATCATCAAATATGATAAACCAGTATGGTATGATCCTTTTTATGAAATACTCAATAACACTGTTGGTATACTCTTGTATATCCAAATAGCATAGTAAAATAACAAAATATAACGAAACCAAACTAAAAGCTAAAAGAGCTGTGGCTATTGCAAGAGCCAATGCTCAAGAATCTTTATATAAAACACTGGAAAGTCCAGAAGGTACGCAAAAGATATATAAAATTTCAAAAGCAAGAGAAAAAAGAGGAAAAGATATAAATTACGTTAATTGTATAAAAGATAGTAAGGGGAAAGTATTGTCAGATAACGAAGAAATTAAAAAAAGATGGGAAAGATATTTTGAAAACCTAATGAATGAAGAGAATAATTGGAGTGGAGTGTTGGAAGATGTTCCATTGAATATGGGAGTTGTTAGAGAGATAGGCATAGAAGAAGTACAAAAGGCTGTCCAAAGTATGAGAAACGGTAAATCGGTTGGACCAGATGAGATACCAATAGAAGTGTGGAAGTTTCTGGATGTGGATGGATGGACGTGGCTGTCTTTGTTCTTCAATAAGTTGTTACAAGAAGAGGCGATCCCTGACGAATGGTGTATCAGTTCGC
Source organism: Elymnias hypermnestra (assembly GCA_015832385.1). Classification (NCBI taxonomy): domain Eukaryota; kingdom Metazoa; phylum Arthropoda; class Insecta; order Lepidoptera; family Nymphalidae; genus Elymnias; species Elymnias hypermnestra. The sequence continues at coordinate 85,261 of JACTOM010000034.1, read as the reverse complement.
TGGTGCCTATTTTCAAAAACAAGGGTGATGTACAGGACTGTAACAGTTATAGAGGAATAAAGCTCATGTCACACAGCATGAAAGTATGGGAGAAGATTGTTGCTAGACGAATGAGAGAAGAGACGAATGTGACAGAGAATCAGTTTGGGTTCATGCCAGGACGTGGAACAACGGATGCCATATTCTCACTTCGCCAACTTTGCGAAAAGTACAAACGAGTACATAAGAACTTGCATATGGTGTTCGTTGATCTGGAGAAGGCATATGATAGGGTACCCCGTGAAGTCTTGTGGTGGGCTTTGAAAGAGAAAAGAGTGCCTGGGAAATACCTGCGTCTTATCCGTGCTATGTACGGTAGAGCAACTACATACGTTCGCTCCGCAGCCGGCGAAACTAACAAATTCAATGTGGGCGTAGGTTTGCATCAGGGATCGGCTTTAAGCCCTTTTTTGTTCCTCCTGGTAATGGATGCACTGACATCAAACATACAAGAGGAAGCACCCTGGTGCATGCTGTTTGCCGATGACATTGTGCTTGTTGGAGAGGATGGAGCTGAGGTACAGAGAAGGCTAGAAATATGGCAGGAAAAACTGGAAAACGCAGGGTTGAAGATCAATAGGACCAAAACAGAACATCTGTTCTGTGATTTCGGGGATCCATCCAGTTTTTCTTCGATTGTCTTAGATGGTGTTTCCCTTCGAGTCTGCTCAGATTTCCGTTACCTCGGCTCTATCTTCCAAAACGACGGCGGCATTGACCGAGATGTTACTAGCAGGATAAATGCAGGTTGGATGAAGTGGAGGCAGGTCTCGGGAACAATTTGCGATGCCAGAATGCCCCTTAAACTAAAGGGGAAGATTTATAAGACGATCGTAAGACCTGTCATCCTGTATGGATCAGAGTGCTGGGCCACCAAAGGGGAGAATGAAAGGAAATTGCATGCAGCGGAGATGCGAATGTTGAGATGGATGTGTGGAGTGACAAAATTGGATAAGATTAAGAATGAGTATATTAGAGGAAGTGTGAAAGTAGCACCAGTGACCGAGAAGTTAAGGAGTGGAAGGTTAGCCTGGTATGGACATGTAATGAGAAGGGAGGATAGCCATGTATGTAAGAGGGTTCTAAATATGATGGTAAGCGGCAGGGCCGGGAGAGGGCGACCAAAAAAAGTGTGGATGAATTGTGTGAAAGAGGATATGTGTATTAAGGGTGTAAATGTAGAAATGACAGCGGATAGAGTGAAGTGGCGAAAGGAAACATGCTGTGCCGACCCCACCTAGTGGGATAAGGGCAAGAAAACAACAACAACTATGTCTTTCAATTTGTTTATTGTACAGAGAAAATCCTGTCAAGAAACTCTAAAGACTAACATTTTCTGGGAATATGATTTTACTAATACTAGAATTCAATTTGTATTTTACATATAAATAGTGACCTTTATATAATACAACTAGTGAGACTTTTTTCCCTTAGTGAAGTGTGTCATATTATCTTTATTAATTCAAACCCTTTTACAAAAAATTTATTTAATTAAAAAAGTTTTTGTAAGTTTTGATGACACCTTTAAGGTGAACTGCTTAGTTGTGTCCCTGCCTTTTAGCTTTTTCTATATTAAAAAAAATTAAATTAACTTATGAGCTTATTCACAATTGTAAAAATATAGTTTAATATTTTTAATTTTCTGTATGAAGGTATTGAAAAATAGTGTTACCAACTTAATGGCTAAATCAATTGTCATAACATAATTTATGAAATGAAATTTTAATATTCAAAGGTTTATTTTATTTATATGTATATACTTTTATTGCACATTGATAAAAGACACATTAAGAGAAACTTAAAGTTCTATAAAACAAATGTGTAAAAGGTGGTCTAAAGTTAAGTAGCTATTTCTTCCAGACAATCTTTGGCTTTAAAAAGCTTATTATATTTTTATAGTGTACATAATTTGTTTATCTGATAAAAATAATATTGCGTTTTCAACAAAAAATAGCGACGTAAGGACTTGCACCAAAGTTTTGGTACTTTTTGTTTAATCTCTTTTTTTTTTATTATATGTGCCGGCTTCACCATAAAGGTTATGGTTAATTAAAACTCGAAGTCTATAAGTAAATGTGATGACTCTTTGAGTGAATCACATTACTTATGCATATTGAAAGTCAAATTATTCAAAGGTCGTCTTAATGTTTCAACAATATTTAAAACATGCGGTAATATTTTTTTAATCTCGTCTACTTTGGCAATTTAACGGTTTTAAAGAAATTTAACGGTTTTTATTTCTTTATTGCGGTACTTTAATTTACCCGCGTAATTTTCGATCCCATGGGAATATGGGGAAATGCAATCGTAGTGAATCTTGGGCACGAGTCTTTTTGCTAAATTTTGAATCAGTTGCGAATAGTTACAAAAATCTCTGGATGAGTGATTGAATTTGTTTAGTGGTAAAAATCTTTGCATTATCGCCTTTCCAATAGAACCGATTTGTTAAAACAATTCAATATTTGTGTGGTACGTATTATAAAATAACATTCATATTCTCACTGTAACAATAAAAGTAGTTGACAAAGGGGCCGTGAAACAGATTTAAAAATTTGTTCGTGTTAACTTGGCCTTTACCCAGTCTGGCATTTGTAACATTTGTGTCGGTTTATTCAGATTATTATAAAATTCTAAAGTGGTTGCGTGTGTATGAGTTTATATTTATATATAATCAGCGGATTTAGATAAATATTGTCTGATTATGTAAATTTTTGTTAACGACACACCGGTATCCATAATACTTCACTTGTAATGTTCTTGTTTATAATAATCTTCTATTCAAATTGTATAAATGACGCTGTTTGACAAAATTACCTCTTACGATCAGTTTAAACATTTTGTATAATTTTCATACAGATTTTCCGTAAAATTAACTTTTTATTGAATCTTTTTACCGATAGCGTGGTAATGTATAATCCAGTCTTAGTGAGTGTTTACATTGCGAAAAGAGTCCGTTAAATTTCAAGTCAATCGGTTTACAGTTTTGTTGAGTGTGACAATAAATTCGAAGTATTATTTGTTTATTATAAAGAAACTCATCCCTTCAATGTTATCTTCAAAATATTTGTCATCGCTACAACTCTTTGATAAGTATTTTATCACATGAATCATCCTTATCATTGAAAATTCTACTTCATTTAAAGTAACGTATCTTAGAAAACCTTCAGTGTCACCTTTTAACTTTCGTATTGGTTCACAAAAAAAAGTCTATTAGTACCGTTATCAATATGATTAGTTTATAGAATATATTGTAGAATTTTATAACATCAAAGATTTGTAAAAAAAATCTGACAAATGAGTAAAATTGCCATGTCACAGTTCATCTGTGAACCGAATCGAAGAGTGAACAAATACAGATGGTGAAATGTTATTAGTTTGTAAATATATGTTTATTGAAATTAATTGCTTACATATTTTTTTAACTATGATATTTTAATTAAAATAATAAATTAAAAGTGAGTGCGTACAAAGTACACATGTCAGAAGTGAAACTTCTTTGGCAAACAAATTTTTAAGTCTTGTTTATATTTATACAAATCTAAAACTTTAAATTTCCGAAACTTAGAGAAAGGGAAAAAGGAAGATATGTTAGGAATTTAATATAATAATAAATAACCCCTCTCCTGTGAATGAAGGGGCATGTGACCTGAAATTAGAGAAATTAGAGAAAAGCAAGGACTAATGCCCTTGCTTTTCTCTATTTTAAAATTCAGAGAGAATTATTGTAATAATTTTAAAAACGACAACGGAACTGCGATAAATCAAACGATAACAATTTATACACGCGGACCGTATGTACATAAATGCTACTGCGATAATACGATAATATTTTTTATACAAATACCTTCACGAGAAATCCCATTTACATAAAATATCGTGCTTTATCAGGGAATGATTCATAATCTGAGATGTTACGGAGATTCCAGTGTCCGATGCATGATTGTTATAACGTAAACATATATATTTATTTCCTTGACCTTGGTTTAACTTCGTTATTTACATACCACGTGTGTGTTTTTAATTACTGCGACTGTAGAATGTGACGTATGACATTCCTTAAAGATTTATGATTAATAATAAATAATATTTACTGTGGATTCTATGAATAGGTGTTTTTCATATATTATATCTGTATTTCTTATATGAAGAGTCGATCTTTCTATGGTGCAAGTATACACTTCGCTAGTACCATTGTTGACAGTGATCTCCTGATGGTAAGTGATGATACAGTCTATGATGAAAGCGCGCTAATCTGGTAAGAGGCGTTATACCTCATATGGTTTCTACGCAGCATCGTACCGGAACACAAGTCTCTTTGTTTGGCGGTATGTCTTTTGGTAGGGTGATAACTAGCCACAGCAGAAGCCTCCCATTAGCCCAGACTCAGACAAATTAGAAAATACGATTTTCAAAAATTCGCCCTATCAGTATCGAACCCAAGCCTTCTGCTAGCAAAACGAGTACACGCACCACTGCGCCAGTGAGGTCGTCGAAGAAAATACGACTATTTATTGCCCTACAGCAAAAATATAGCGCTAAGCAAAAACATTGCATTTCGGTACGGTACCTTGTAGAAACCACATGAGGTAAATTACCTCTTAGCAGGTTAGCTCGCTTCCTTAGACTTTATCATTACTTACCATTAGATGAGATTACAGTCAAACATTAACCTGCCAGCAATAATAAAAGGTTCTAGTTCGTTTTAAATGTACCACTTACTTTATTTGATGGAGATTATTCGTATCAATATTTAAATATTACACCAGAAGTGTGATACAAGTCAATTGATGCTAGTGACTTCCGCGTAGGTTCGGGCCACGTGTTTAAATAACACCTGTTAGTTTTTTATAGTTCCAATTGTTTTAAGTAACGGTTTATTGAGGTTCATCAATATTTATTAGGTGAAGACTTTCTTTTTCTGCGCTGACTAATAGCTTAACATGTAAAACCATAAAAAAGATATATATCGATTATAAATAGTGAAAGTATATCGAAGTTTAAAATAAACAAACCAATGGTAAGCGAGGGCGGTGTAGTTTGAGCTTTGCTGAGGATGGGAAAAATATCAGATTATATGGTGGCATTGCTATCTTAAAGGTGCTTTTTAAGAGACCGGAATTTCCGTTAAAAATAGGACTTTCCTTATCCTTGCAAATCTGACACCCATCTTCAAACGTCGAAAACAAAAGTGATTAGATATGTCCCATAATTTATTATAATGCCTTAATTAAATCATTGACTGGTCACAGTTTTTAAATATATTGTAATATATTGTATTATGTCGTAGACATTATAACTCTTTCAAAGGTTTGTGTACTTTTAAGTCGTACTTTAGACATAGCGAATGTGTAAGAGGTTTCCACATGCCGTATAAGGTTTCCGTCCTTCGGTCGTCTGCCTATCTATTCCCACGTTAAAATAGAAAGTAAGCAATCAGTAGCATACATTTCTTAAACTGTTTTTTTTTATATCATATTGAGTTTTATCGTTATTTAATACAAGTAATTTCAAATTTGCAATATTCTTTGAATTTACTGTTACTAAAGTATTATTCCACTCCTTTGTTATCATGATTATCCGCTATGAGACTCGAGTATTTCAACTAATTGTGACATCACACTACTTCTGTAAAGACCTTTACATGTGGACCTTTACTAGTTGAAACTCGCAACTTCGTATCCGTCACATATGATTTAGAAAGAAAAACATTTTTCCTTAACATGAAACAGGTTATAAAAAAATGGAGGAGGTTATCAATTCGTCTGTATTTTTTTTATGTTTGTTACCTCATATCTCCCGACTGGGTGGACCGATCTTGATGATTTTTTTTAAATGAAAGGTGGTGCTCGTCATAGGGTCCCATTTTTTAAACCAGTTCTGTTGATGGCATCCATGAGAAAACCGGATAAGTGTTAAATTAGTATTAAGCAAGTGCGCGACAAATGGACGTATAACTCAAGATCACGCCAACCGATTTCGATGATTCTTTTTTCATTGGAAAGGATATACTTCAAGGTTTGTTTTATGATAATTTGGTTAGGTTATGATGATGGATTCCATGAAAACGGACGTGACGGAACTCTTCAATTCTTAGGAGCAAATGAACGATACTCGACAGAATCTTCTATATGCTATCCAGATATTTGAGTTGCCTACCGTAACTTCGGTATGGTCAAGTGCTAGTCGTAGTTAAATATGAAGATCAATGGATCTCCTCAACGGCTTACATTAAGGGCGCGGTTTATGGCAGAAAATATAAGTGTCTGTAATCAAATACCAATGAGCTTACGTTTGTTGCTCCATTGCAACACGTGTACTTCAGATTTACTAAAAATCAAAAAATAAATGAAAATTTTAATAAAACAAGAACCGCCTTCAAAACAGACTTACAGATATATTAATGTACTCTAAAAGGTAACATCTACCTCGGCTCACACCGACTCCGAATACGAAGAACACTATAAAAGAATACGCAATTATTTCTTACCTTTTAGAGCATATTAATATATCTGTAAGTCTGTTTTGAAGGCGGTTCTTCTTTTTAAAACTTTTATTTATAAAAGATAGACATATATTATTGCGGGCTTTTAGAGCAGTTTAAGGGAAATAATTCCGTCATATATGGTTATTGCGTAACTTAAACCGTTTACTTATTTTTTTAATTAGGACCATTAGTTACTGAAATTAGAGCAAAAAACTCAAATTAAAATATTCATTATTCAAGTAGGCTCAAAAAGCACTTGAATCGTCAGTAGTCTGTCCGTTGGTAACATATTAAGCACCGGTTCGGAAAGTTGAATCCGCTGAGAAGTAACCGGCAAGAAACTCAATGGTTACTCTTTTAAAGATAGTTGTGTACGTTACAATGTGTAATATTTTGCTTCTGTGTGCAATTGGAATCAAGTCCAAACATTTGTGTCGCTTAAATAACCTTCAACATTATGATATGCCTTTTGTAAAAGTATGCTTTTGATATATTTCTTAAAATTATTCGGAGGCAAATCTATAACTGATTGCGGTATCTTATTAAAAGCTACTCTTCAACTTTATTAGTATAGGTAAATGTCACGTGGAGAAAATGTGGAGCGTCACGAAAATGTGGAGCGTTTTTTATGCTAATTCGTTTGAAGGTTAGGTAGTTTTAATATTTACAAATAACATATGACATTTTGATTTGCCACTCGTCATTTAGTAATTTATAAAAACAAAATATAAAATAAAAGTAATACATTCAAATTCTTTTAAATTATTTTAAATTAAATGAATGATTTCTAAAATTGTCAAAAAACACGCGGCATTTTTATTTACAATTCGTCATTTGAGATGTCAATAAGTTAGTGGTATTAATTTTCTACACTTCTAATATTTTAAAAACAATGAAATTCCTAACATATCTTCCTTTTTCCCTCCCTCTAAGTCTCGGAATTGTATAAACAAGACTTAAAATTTATTTTGCCATAGAAATTTTACTTCTGACATGTGTACTTTGTACGCACGCACTTTTAATTTTTTTGGTGTACGTATATGTTGGCTAATTTCGAAAAGTAGTCTGTAGATTGACTCAAAAATTTTATCCCACATTGGTTATCACTGGGAGACGGACATTAAATATTTTGTATCCTAAAGTTTCCACAGGAACTGTAAGTGATACTACAAGCACAGCATAGTTAAATTTAAAACAGTTTCCGATAGCGGGACGTAGTAAATTGTCCGAAGGGGGCAATCACCGCTCCCGCTCGCGCTAATCTCGTATCCGTTCTGTGACACCCAACACTCGTGCTACAAATATTTGGGAGCAACGAGCGCTAGTGGCTTAATTTTCTATCGCAACCCCTGATGAATGTTACAGAAACTGTTGTTTCCATTGTTGTGTTGGGGTTGTTGAAAGTACTCTATGTTTCGCTGTAGAGAAATTTTCTTTTTGCTTTGTTGTGGGTTCGCAACAATATCATGTGTTTATTCTAAGGCATATATTAAGTCTAGTTATTCGGCCTACAAGTATATTTTTGTAGTGAAACTTCTTTCACTACAAAAATATACTTATATAAGTATATAAGTATGGCGTATAGGCGCATGAGGGTAACATTTTTACGTATGAAACCCGTTTTTATGCTAATTAGTTTGAAGGTTAGGCAATTTTAATATTTACAAATAACATGTGACATTTCAATTTCCTACTCGTAACTTAATATACTATTTTATATAAATAAAAAATAAAAATATTTCATAAATTCTCTTTTCGGAGTTATTTTTTCGATTTCTTATATTGACAAGAACACGTGGCGTTTTTATTTATAATTGTCATTTGAGATTTCGATAAATTTTTTGTATTAATTTTCGATACTTTTGATATTTTAATGACAATTGAATTCATAATATATAATTCTTCTCTCCCTCTATGTCTCGGAAATCTAAAATTTTCATTTGTATAAATATTAACAAGACTTAAAACTTATTTTGCCAAGGAAATTTCATTTCCGACATGTGTACACACGCACTTTTATTTTTTTATGCCGCTCCTTTAATTATAAAAATTTCTTTTTCAGAAATTTTAGATAAAAAGTATGATTTTAAGATTTAGGAAGATCAACGAACAAGTAATTACACAGCTTGGTAAATCTTTATTTATTTTACTCTTTCTTCCGTTAAATACTAAAAACTGTGTTAATCGAAATTTAAGTTGCAATAAAATTAGAATTTACATAGGTTTATGGTAATATACAATATTAAAGTAATCTAAAGTTTCTTTTCGTAATGCTTCGTCCAGTTTAAGCTTTGAAATGCTTGCACCGATTTTATGGACGGGACGTTCATTGGCAGATCGCTCGCTCATCATAAAAAATATGAAATATAAGATATTGAAAAAATTGTCTTTACCTGAAACAGATTGCAGTTATTGTTGTAACACGCACTTTCTGTTTCTCTATCAGGTAATCTAACCTGCGGACATGAAATACGATTTGTGGCAAGTAAATATATCGTAACAAAAAAATGATTCGTTCACGCTCTGATTCCTAGCTGGTTATTACAGATATTACGTTGCACCAGCAACTCGTGTGCAGTGTGAGGGAATGTTGCAAATTATGCGTAGCGCAACGCCGATAACAGTTAAGTCATCGGTTCACGAAACAGGTCATTGTGTGAATAACCTGTGTTCGACAATCTTTAATAAAGACAAGCAATGTCCGCTACTTCATCTACGCAGAATTTCTGTTTTTGCATTGGAATTAATACAGAATCCAGTAGAAGGTCCATCTGCTGGGCACAGGCCTTCTCACTCATATGAGAGAGGGTTTTAGAGCATAGACCCACCATGCTACTCCACTGCGGATTGGCAGGCATAGCACACAAGTGCATTTTCTATTCCTTCACTCTTATAGTCCGATGTGACTGGAGAGAGATCAGGCGCAGGACCGGCGGCCTAACGTGCTCTCCGAGGTACGGGGGCGGATTACACCGCCAACTTCCCACCTTCGGGCAAATATTGAGAAAATCTTAATAAAAAACTCAATATCGATTTTGAATTGACAAGACCCGGGACCTCATGTCTGTAGTGCTAACCACTAGACCAAGGAGGCAGACCCCAAAATAATAATAATTATTATTTTATTTGCCTGCTATTTTTATTTGGCGTTTATAACTTTACTAATGAATGTTGTGAAAGAGAGCTATATTAAACCAACAAAGATTATTTTAAATCAAAATATTCTTTATTCAAGTGGGCACTTCTGAATTATCAGTAGTCTGTTCGTTGGTAACAAATCTACCATCGGTTCGGAAAGTTGAATCCGTTGAGAAGAAGCCGGCAAGAAACTCAACGGTTACTGTTTTAAAAATAATTTTGTATGTCACGATGTGCAATATTTTTCTTCTGTGAGCAACTGGAATCAAGTCCAAACATTTCAACATTATAATATGCCTTTTGTAAAAGGATGTTTTTGATATGTCTTAAAATTATGTGGAGACAAATCTAAAATTGATTGCGGTATCTCTTTAAAAATGCGCATGCTCAACCCTACAAATGATTTCTGAACCTTCTTCACTCTAAAATATGGTATTACAAGTTTGTTATTATTTCTAGTACTAAAATTGTGTATTTCACTTTTTTTGCTGTATAAGTGAATATTACCACGGATTTATAAGAGATTATTTAATATATATTGCGACAGTACTGTGAGAATTGATATTTCTTTAAATTTTTCTCTCAAGGAAACGCGAGATCCTGATTGATATATGGCACGTATTGCCCTTTTTTGTAAAATAAATATAGTTTCAATGTCTGCCGCTTTACCCCATAACAGTATGCCGTAAGACATAATGCTATGGAAATATGCGAAACACACCATAAAATGAAGGTTATAAAATATCGAAGTAGCGAGGTACTCTCTAAATATAGGTTCATTTATAAGACAATAGACATTGCATAAATGCCAAAGACAATAGTGCAGCCCGGTGCAGTTGGGAAATCAACTTTGTCACACGGTAAAAACAAAGTGTTTTTCCACGACTCCAATCCGGCATCCTATTATTTTTATTGAAGTGGAAACTTGTTTAAATCCGTTGTGATATTTTGTGGGTATTGAATGAAGCTCAACCCTAAACGCTCTACGATGTAACGATCGTTCGGATAAAGTCGGCTCTTGTCGACTATAAGCAGTGAAAGAGTTATAGTCAATACGTGACTGTTATATTTTCATTCATTATTTAATTACCATGACAATGATTTACGAATGTTATATATGTTACGATAAATTTGATTAATTGAAAATTATTAATAATTTTCTATTATTATTAATAATAACCACATGTTTTGGTAAATGTGAATAAACAATCGAAATTTATTACTTTTAGTAGTAATTATTAATAATTCACGACACATACACAGCAGGTATTTATTTATAATATTAAACAAAGTCTTACAATTATATTAATTAGAGATCACACAAACAAGGTTAAAACTAAGCAAACAGCAAAGTAAGAAAGTTTTATGGTACATAAAATTGTAACAAAAATAAAATTAAACAATTATTGTTTCATTAACAAAATCAACACGAATCCTAAAAGCAATCATTAACAATCATATTTGGTTTGCCTGTAAATCTTCTGTAGCACCTATAAATGCAACATATTAAATTTTTAAAAGTATTATCATAGAATTCAACTAATATTTATTGTGCAAGTAAAAAATGTTGATATTTAAATTGCAATAAAAATAACATCAAAATAAAACAATTAAAGACTCATAAAAAAATAAAGTAAAATATTATTTATTTTTGCAAGAAAGACTTTTGTGGCAATTAGAATTGCAAAGAACGTGCATTTTTTTGCAACTGCAGCGATTAGAGTTGCATTCGCCAGTACAGTTGTAGTGTTGAAAGCCTTGCCCCCCCTAAATTTGAGTCCTTGCGGGCACATTCTCACAGACTGCAAGTTGTATTAGGAACCTCATCAATACTGATAAACTTTTCCTTGCCTTAGAACGCCATACTTTGTCCCCAGCTTGTATAGGTTATGATCAATAAGTGACATTATAACGCCACTTCTAACATTTATCAACACTAGGGTTAAATTATTAATAAAAACCGACAAATGTGATTATATTTATCACTTTAACATGGACTTTCGATAATTATTAATAATAATAGAAAATTATTAATAATTTTCAATTAATCAAATTTACCGTAACATATACATATATTGTAAATGTTATTATTTTATGAATATGAAACGATGTTTTCACTTCTCTCGTTAATTTTTAGGCACATACTCGTACATTGTTTGTCTCCAGATTTCATCTCAAAGAAAATTATTTATACAAGAAGGAAGAAAATGCAACAAAAAAATCTTTTTGTTGCATTTTCAAGGAATTTTGTCCTCTCATTTAAATCCAATAGGATACGGGCCAGTGCTTACGACAGCTCCTAAAGTGTTGTTTCCGGATTAACTCGCACCAACCGGTGACGTTGTTTATCTCCATATAAATTTGACCTAATAAAATATAAAATATAGCAAATGAAATCGATAAAAATATTTATTTAAGTAACGAGGCCTGTACCCAGCAGTGGGAAGTTAATGGGCTACTACTTACCTTACTTTCCTTTGAGATTCAGTTTTTTTATATATTCTGCATTTTTACTTACGATGTTTTAATAACAATTTCATAGTTATTTCTTTCTGTAACTTATAATTTATATTTCATAAAATAACAAAATAATTTTTAAAGGTTAAAAATTGTGTATGGGAGGGGCAGAAAAATTTTAGAAAAGCTATGGTGGGGCATGGCCTTAAATGGTTGGGAAACAGTGGGCTAAAGTCTGAAAGTTGCTAAATCTGTACTTATTCAAAAAGCCGATTCTACTGAGACGAAACATATAAAAACATCAGCAGTATTCAAACAAGTAATATGAAGGAAATTAGAAGTCAATTCCTCCGCCATGTGGTGCGAACTTCTTAAACACACAGATGTTATAATATAAAGCAGCCTCTTTGTTCTCAAATACATGAAATAACTTTATTATTTGTTCATATGTTGCCGTTGGTGATCTCTTAAGCATGCACCTGAATAAAATTAGTATGTAAAAAGTTTTTAAACGGAATAGTATAATACTTTTCAAAGTACTTGTTACTGCGACGATATTATCACATAAAGTGGACGAAATGCTAAATTATATAAACAAATTTGAATCTATTTATATTCTCCTTATAGTGGGTGGGTGACATTTGATGTTAAAGCATTTCTTTTTAATATTAATTCATAAAGAAATTTATTTTGCAAAAAATAGTACAGCGTTCTCTTCTAAAAGGCGCGATGAGTTAACGAAGTTCGTGAACGAATTGAAATGTTTTTTGTAATACTTGTTTCTATATTTCTACGCATAGCAAATAGGAAATAATAAAAGCTTGTGGTATTCAACGTTTCGGTCTGAAGCCCATGTAAACAAATGAATGCGAAAATTAACTCACGGGAGCATATCGTGCGGACGTGCGGTGTATGAATAAATTAGTATAACAATTAGTGTAAGTAGGTTACGATTTGCGCGATAAACGTAACAATTATATGTTTTGATATACATGATATAGATATTGGACGCGATGGCACTATGATGCAGCTACTCGCATCGACTAGAAAAAGTTTAGAGTTCATCTTCGGCTTAGTATATTTCAGAAATTACATTTTCAAATCTGTGTAGATTTAGTATTTATACGGTAATAGTTTGAGTGCTCTCTTCGCTAGTAGTTATCTCGCTTTCTATATCCTGCCGAGAAAATATCATAATTCGGAGGTTTCAACCGTCGTTAGTAATCAATTTAACCGCAATGGCGTGCGTCTATCTAAATCATCCGACACGATGATATGAATAAACATTACAAAGTAAATTACCTCTTTTCAGGTTAGATTGTATCGTCACTTACCTTCAAGTGAGATGCCAGTCCATTGTTAACTTTTACGCAATATAATTTAATATTATAAATGCGAAAGTTAGTCTACCTGTTCCGTTCTGCATAAATCGCTGAATTGATAAAACCTAAACTATGTAAACTACTTTATGTTACTCAAATAAAACTAGAAGGCCGTTAGATAGAGCTACTAAAATGGATAAGCTGATAGCTATATACTCGTATGTTGTAGGTTTGGGTGTAAAATAAGGCTGAATGATTTTGTTATACAGTAACTTAGGTGAAGCTACTAATACTTTTTTATGCGTTTACGATAAGTAATTAAACTATTAATACTACTAATATTGTAAATATATAGTCTATTATTATGAGTAATTTATGTCTTATATATATATCGGAGTGCAGTAGTTTGTGGAACGCTGGCGCCATCTGTCTATCGGCGTGAGGCAGAGTCAATAGTCACAATCCGGTCTGCGTCTCTCGGTAGTTCTCGAGTGATGGTCCCCCAGAGCGTTGGACTATTGAAACTGTCGCGTTCCTAGTTATTATTATTAATGAGTTTGTGTAAATTGATATCGGGAACATTAAGTGATTGAACATTATAACCTGAGTTAATAAATCAAGTGTTTGATTGAACCAACATTACCCACCAACGCCCACAATATGGATGTGATCCACACTAACGATGATGTCCGCGGAGAACCCTATGCCCTTGCTTTATGCTTCTCTCCTATTCTCCATACATATATGTTAAGAGCTCAGTGTTATATACGTAGCATGTTTTTATTTAAGATTAAATACATTTTTTCTGTTACAGGTAATGTCTTCATCTTGATAAAGGTTAACAACGCTATGGTTTCAGACTAAGTAGATCATTAATACGTTTTCATACATTCACTAGCTTTAATCATGGCATTATCCACAAAATTTTCATGGAATATAATTATTCACTGCCTCTTTATAGTTAACATTACGTTTCAAGAAGTTCTTACGTAATAGGTCCCCGTTGTGTAAATTCTCTATAAAAATGTATATACTTAATCGAATTCTTTTACTGCAATTTTGTAAATTCATGAGAATCTTTAGCATGATTTATGCATTCTTGCAATTTCATCGTTTCCAGATGGTATATAAGACGAATTATTAATTTCGGCATTACTTTTATTGGCAGATAATTGATTTTATAAAGATGACAGGTTTTTGTTTCGCAATTACAAGAAGAACGGCAATTTCGAAGCGTAGAGTGGTTGACTTTAAGGAAATTTATAGATAAAAGTCATCGCAAACATTTTCTACTTAGCAAACAGGTCGTCTATATGATCAGTCTGGTCACGCCTTTAGATAATGAACCTTGTCCTCACTAAACGCAGTTATGCTAATTGCATTAACCTTTCACAGGCCACTTAGTTGTTGTTGTGAGTTTTACAATAGTGATTTTACCTATAGATTTATTTTCCATTTATAATGCACATATGCATGCGCTATTAATACTTCATTACCAGTTTTATCATACAAAGCATGAGTTATTTCTCCTACCTGTATAAAAATTTGCATATTAGATTCTTTCGTGATCAATGGTTAGATGATTCAATAAATATATAGATCCCATATTTTAATGTAGGAGATAGTAGAGAAATAGTTTTTGAAGTGAAAACTTTATTTTGTTGTTATTAAATGAAACTTAGCCGTTACGTTCAGACTGCTCTCGTCGACTCTGGGAGTGACAAAATTATATTGGCAATTATTTATTCAAAGTTATAATTATATATATCGTATTTTTTCTTTACACAAAAATAATGTTAATAAAGTTTATAACCTTGAGTTTTAACTTGTATCGTGTTGTCTGAGACAACAATTGTTTTAACGATAATAACATTAAAGGAGTATATCATTTTAAAATGTGATGAGACGATGAGGTTTTCAACTGTGGCATTTATTATTAAACAAAATTAGTTTTGCGTTCGTTTTATACTAATCGTACTCCTTTCCTCTGGGATGCCTCTATTAGTAGTGTATATATTGAACAGACATTTACAGTTCATCTAGTACTATATATAAAAAATATCCATTCACATGAACCATAACGTAACTTCCTCATTCTAATAAACTAATTTTACTAAGCCGCTTGCCAAATTTCATTTCAGAGCATAACTCTTACTAATGCATGCTGACACCACTGTGCACTAACACGTTACTATGGCAAACCCTGGAGACAGACGCTTCCACCAACTGGTGAGTGTACACCTTCACTGATTTATAACTAGAAGGGGGGTAAATATTTAAATGTATTAATGCATGAGCATAAAAGTGAGCTTAGAAGAGAAATCCTGTAAATGGTGGTTATATGTAGATATCTCTATGTATACTTGCAATTTATCGATTAGAATCTCTCGATGCTTTAAGAAAAAAATTCAAAGAAACATCTATTCTCACAGTACCGTCGCAATATTTATTGAATAACATTTTATATATCCGTGATAATATTTATTTATTACAACAAAAAGAGCGTTATGCAATTTTCTAGTGTGAAGAAAGTTCTGAAATCATTTGTCAGGTTGAGGATAAGTATTTTAATGAGATACCTAAATCACTTCTGGGTTTGGCTCCACATGGTTTTAAGAAATATGTTAAAAACGTCCTAATACAAAAAGCGTATTATACGTTGAAGATTATTTAAGTGTCAAAGATGTTTGGAATTGATTCCAGTTCCACCATGAAAGAAACATATTGTAACCAACAGACACTAATGATGATTAAAAAGTGCTTTTTGAGCCCACTTGTATAAAGAATATTTTGATTTTAAGATATTGCCCATCAGTAACCATCTTAACAACATCTTTTGAAACCGAAAGGTTGTCTGGTAGAAATTTATTAGTAAGCTTAATATGTTAATTTGTTATTTCTTGATGCGCAATAAAGTATACATACATAAATAAGTGCATTTATGCACAAAAATAAAACAATATAAATGAATCATAGTGTAACGACAGTAAATATTTTTGAATTACTTAAAATTGTAAGTTATTATTCAATTTAACTAAAATAATAATCTTATATTTAAGATTTTAGTGTAGTTGTTTGTCTCGAAAGGTTAACATTAAATTCAACGTGCTCCTACTTTACATACATTCAAGGTATTCGTTAAAAATCATAATCTTACCCTTTAGTTTATGTCCCTATAATAACGACGCGACTTATATATATGTTCTTATCTGATTATATTTTATATACTTATGTATTTTATTTTTAAATATATTTATGATTTATGTATTCTATTTTTAGACATATTTATGTATGAATGTATGTAGCGTATTTATTATTCTCACCACCTACCTTTAAACTCTTAACTAAGTCTCCTTCCTTAAGGTTGTCTGGAAGAAATCGCTTTAAAGGAATAAGACCGCCTTTTGTCCGTCACTAATTTACATAGTTTAAGTTTCCGTCCTAATGTATAATTAGTTTGTGTGGTGTACAATAAAGTATAAATAAATAAACAAATTAAATTGTACAGAAAAACAGGTATACTAATTCTTTTCCAGGAAATATTGAAGCTTTAAATCTTTAACGCATTGGAATTTCCAATAGAATACAATCAGGTGAACCGTATACTAACATATATGGAAAAAAGCTGTTTTACTAATGACTAACAGTATCAGCTATTTCTAGGTTAACAAAATATTCCGTGACTTATTAATGTCATTTATAATTTGACAATAACCTAAGTAAATCAATGCTAAACTTAAATAATGTAAAAGTTATTACTGAGAATCTAATGATTAAATAATCTTATAAAATTACCTTCTGCGTCAACAGATATATTTATGGCAATTGAAAAGAGTTTAGTTAATCGTAATGCTTGAAGTAAGACTTTTTTACAGTTACCATTTACGGGGTTTTCGTTCTTAATGCATGCTATTAAAAACTCTCACAGCTGTCACTATTAATAGTTTGATTTCTAGTTATACATATGTATAAAAAGTATACAAAAAAATATATTTACTAGTGGACACGGCTTCTGAATAAAGACAGACGACAGTACTAATGACACCTTTGATGATAGGATGGAAAAAATACTATCTTGATTTAAAAAAATCATATTTTAAAATTATTAGCGTTATTTACACTACATTTCAATTTTATGTTTCATTGCTGTTTTTTTTGGGAAGCAATGTTTTTTATGAAACTATAATTTCATTAAGCTGTACTGACATGATGGAGCGTAAATAATGCTTATAAAACATTTTAAAAATATGTTTCCTTTGCATCATCAAATGTGTCTATCGTTTGTCTGCGTTTTAACACCGTTTCTCCTAACAAGGTAAATTTGCCTATTGTTATTAATTTAACGCATTTCCAATTTTTGACTAATTTAAAATAGGCTTCATATTTTTGTTAGTGTTGTTCGTGTTTGATTAAATTTATATTTATTTTCTGTATATTATTTCTTGGTTTAGTTTTCTAATCACGTTTTAAAAACTTTATTATTTTATTACATTGTAATGCAGGTTATATGTTTTAGTTTACATTTTTATGTCATAATGAAATTTAAATTATATGTAGATATATCGCGCCTCTTAAACTTTCATTTCTTTTAGAATATTGATTAATTGAGACGTTTTGTTTTGTGCATGCTTAGAAGAAGATACAGTTTACTCTAACACCATATGTAAGTATTCCTTTTTGGGAAGTGAAATACGAATATCCTCACTAGTATTGGTTGCTCGATGGGTAGTAGTTGTATTGATTTAGCAAAATGATGATGTTCATATGTTGCATTTTCGTGCATTTCCCAATACCATTTGTGTTTCTTTGTGTATTGGTGATTGAGGAAGTATTTATGCTAGTAATAATTCTTGCTAAAGAATAAAATATATGAAAGCGTTTGTAGTATTTGTGTGTTTCTCCGACTGGGGAAATTGAATAATCAGCTCTGTATTGTTTATTAGTCTGAATAATTGAAAAGCATAAATCAGCAATGGATAAATATTTACAAAATTCAAAATTTTTCAAATTTTAGGTCACAGCAGAATCCAGAATAGTCTATAATTTATTGTGTCAAAAATTCATATTCGAATCCGTAAAAAAAGCGCTGATTTCAATTTTTTGTTTAATTTTCAAACAGCATTATTTCAAAATAAGATTTTTTGAATTATGTTATTATTTCTCCAAAGCAGCGATATATATACATGAGTCAATGTATAACCCTAAGTTACTTATTATTAGTATAACGGTTTTTACTGTTTAATTTATCTGTCGTGTATATGCATGTTTTATGGACTTTATTATTCATACACCTGCGTGAAATAGTCCTATTATCCTATTTATGTGATTATCTAACAGAAACAATGTAATAGCCTTTATATAATGGCACGATTCAACAAAACAGGGTAACACATTAACAATTGTATATTAATGAACAGCTGCAACTGTGTGTTAGACTTGACCTTAAAACGTAAATGTATACAGTTTTAGTTTTTTTTAATAATGACCTCATAATTAATAATTGCTCAGAGGAGTCCGAGCTTCGATTGCAGACTGGGTAATTTGAGAAAATTATATTATATTGGCCTCTTTACCTTTTACCGAGTTATTGTGTTATTATCATACTACAACCTCATATTTGCACCTATGTTGCTATCAGGAATTATCACAGTCAACCACGTAATAAAAAAATGTTTATATAGAATGTAACTCACCTCATTCTTTAGATATGGATGGTTGATTCCCGTACTATTACAGGATGAATTACAATTAGCAAATTTTTCCTGCTCGCCTAAACGCCCTCAAATATGTTTAATGTTTTTTCCAATGAATCAGCAATTCCCAAAGAACTCATGATTCAATCTTATGGAAGGTCAAACTGAGTTCAAAATGTATCAAATTGTTATATTCTCAGTTATCAATGCGAACGAACGATAAGATAAATCGTTAATCCATCATCTGGACAGCACCTATGAAATAAGTGAAAATTGTAGGTCATTCAACTTTGTTAGTTTTACTTATTTAGACAGCCTCGCTGGGGCAATTTTGCAAGTATTCGCTTTGCTAGCAGTGGCCCTATGTTCGATTCCTGGCAGATCAAATTTAGGAAATTGTATTTTATAATTTGTTTAAGTCTGGACTTGTGGAAGGCTTCGGCCATGGTTAGATTCAGCTTTACCAGCAAAAGACGTGCTGTCCAGTATCAAATTTAAGTTCCGGTACGATGCTGTGTAGATACAATAAGAGATAAATTACCTAACCAGGTTAGCACGCTGCCACTTTAGAATATGTATTTACTTACCACCAGGTTATATTACAATCAAACGATAGTCTGTCAGCAAAAAAAGTGACGTAACTTCCGAATTTTGTATTTCACGAATGTTATCCTTAAATAAGTGTCTGTAATACACATGGACGTCGCGAAACGTACACGCCTCAAATAAAATTACATATATTTTGGTTTTAAGCTAATTGAGTTAGGTAGCTATGCCAGAGTAGAGTCTATTTCCACTTGTAGTGCAGTTCAAGATAATTTTGTAACGAAAAAGAACAGCAAAACACTTTTGATAAATGAAAATTACTTATTCAGTTTTGTAAAATAGTTATAAAGGAACGGTGGCTTGTCACTAAAAACGAACGGTTTATCGATAATCCGTTCTTGTGGTTAGCAAGGCAAGATACATAGTTTATTATAATTTAATTCAAACCTTACTGTTTTCCTTTTGAGGCACATTTTAAAATATCCTTACATATAATTGTTGTTAGATGCTCTCGTTATAATAAAATTTACGTCAAGTTTCGACAGGTTTGATTACTTGTTAGTAATAAATTATTAATCTTGCCATCTGTATAGGGATTGAAGGTTATTTTGTTCTAAGTACAGATTTAATTCAGTAACTATTGCTGTCGACGCTTTCTCTTCAGCAAATCTACATAGAAAATAGTTAGAAAACGTTTACAGTGTGTCAGAAGGACGTCTGATATTAAAAAAAATATCAGACTTCTTTTTTAGTCTGTCTCATTACCAATTAAACTATATTTGACTTGAAAATATCTATTTCAGTATTGCGGCTTCACGCCTGACGCTATTTCTTGAACGTTTCAAAACACTTTTGATTTTTATTAATTTTTATTTATCATACTCTTTATATTCATCTGTATTTCACTATAGTTTTCAGAAAAAGGATCGTGTCGTTTTCTTATTTTATAATCACCTTCATAAGTACTTGGTAGTTATTATAATTGTAACAAATTTTTATCTTCATCAATAACATCTGGTAGTCGTACAGTAAGAAACTTACAAGCAATAAATAACAAATGTTTCCAGTTCTAATTTATATTTTCTTTAATGTTATTTATAAATTTATTGCCTTGCTCTTGACACCGACATTGTTTACAAACATGATATGAATAACACGGAATGAGACCAACGCAAAGATCACGTGTTCAATGTTTGAACATTAAATATATTCTCACCGGGTAGCTAAATTTAAGTGATCAGGTTTATTTTAATCTTTATGATTATTATATCGGCTATGCTTTAGGATATTCGCCTTTTTGTTGCTCCTAGTATGTAGCTTTCTCTCCATCCACGTCTAGTAAGCACAAATTTTATGTATTCGTAATAATGAAGGTGGACTACAAATATATAAAAAATATGTGTAATGGAAACTTAAATGTCTATAATGATGAGACAACTGTTATTGTCAAACAGCTATATGTATTAATAATTAATTATATAGTGTCTTATTGAAATACGATATCATTGAAATAGCTACACACAGAATATGTATGCTGTAGATATATTTTTAGATTTTAAAATCAGTAATTTCGAGTAGATTGCTCATCTATACACTGATCGTTTTCTATACTACTTGAACTATGGCTTTTTGAGTCCTATTTGTTAATTTTTTGCGAACGATCAATATAGCGTTTCCGCAATTATCAATTCGTCTGTGCGCATTATAACACAATTTTACCAGTTTTAATTAATATATCTTTCTTTCTCTTATAGACGTTAGCCGTTTCGAAGGCGTTAAACGCAGTTGAAACACCAGTAAAAGAAAAACATGTTCGCAGTACGATTATTGGGACATTTCAGGAGCAAAGTGCTGTCACTTATTGGGTAAGCCTCAAAAAAAAAATAGTTTCGTGTAACGTATATAATCAATTGCTAGTTAGTTCACATTTATTTTATATTATGTAACAATATCAATTATGTGAACTAAATTGGTATTAGGTTCTATTGGTAAATGACCCATGTGCGTAATAAATAATTTTTAATTGAATAACTTTCCTGTCAAATTTCGTTTGCTCATGTTTCCAATAAATTGATTGCTAAAGAAGTTTCACTTATGACATGTGTACTTTGTACACACGCACTTTTAATTTTTTTGTTATAAAGATCAATATTTTTAAGTGATTCGCGTCTTCGGCAATAATAAATGGGGATATTTTTCTGCTTGCTTTTATGATTACCAAAGCTTTTATGAAGAAAACAACTCTTCTAAGTATTAAATTAGATCACGTAATTGGGGTATATCAAATCCCCCACTTCGGGCCGTCTGGGTTAAACTGACAAAGTAAACTGTGCGGGTTTCTTAGTTAAGCTATTAATTGTTGAAGTAGTTTTCGTTCAGAAAGTAATAATCGTTACATTTATAGATGAAAGGAATAGTCAATTAATAAAATAAATTAAAAAATGATTAAATATTTAATGAGTCAAATCTTTCATACTGAATAAACATTGAAGTTTTTATTGTTAAGCATAAAATTTGAAAAATAATTTCTTGATTTTCTTTTAATTAAAAAAAGTCATACCCTAGTGTGATTAAAAATGTTATGCAAAAAATGTCTTGTAGTTGGTTGTTTGAGTTTACCAATTAAATTTGTCAACTTGGATTTTTCCAGTATTAAATGTATAATCTAATAAAATACTAACATTTTTACGGACTATAGATTTATATTTTATGCGTATATAGTTTTATACGCCTTAAACTCGTATTAAGTCTTTAGTTCATTCAACAACTAGAACTACCGTACATTTCTAGTTTCATTTTATTGAATATATATGATTGAGATAATTCAAGTTTAACATTACTTCTTAAGTTTGATAGTTCTAAGGCAAGAGGAAGAGAGGCACTTTAGAGAAATGATTTTCTCGAAATTCTTCTCAAAATGCGATTTTTTATTGCTAGATGGTGGCAATTCGGCAGCCGTTGCAGGACAACCGTATTGTGGCTTGGAAATTTTGTCACGTGACCCATAAACTGCTACGCGAAGGGCATCCTGCCTGTCTTGATGATTCCCAACGTCACATTGCTATGATAGAAAACCTTGGGAAGTTATGGGTAAGGGAACAACATAGTCAATTTTATCTGTATAAGTTCTTTAAGATTTTGAAATATTATTAACATATGTAACCATGCAACGATCTCTGTCGTTATAACTCGGTCAAGTGTTTTTATTTATTATTGTTAACTTTCTATATTTCATTATGCATTTACTGATTTTAACTAATTGGAAAACTTATTCATAAAATCTTTACAAAGTTTGGTATTTAGAGAAGTATTTATACTCTCAGTTTTCTGATATCTGGTCATAAAAAGCAATTTAAAAAAGTAAATTCCTGCTTAGGTCAACAAAGACAAATTGTGTCAACATCAAATGCCATACATTACAAGTTTAAATAAATGTATTTCGACTTGAGTATATCTTAAAATATATTTTATTAGCGATTGAAAATGTCAACAAGATACATATTGATGTTGGAAATCAAACTTGAATTAATTTACATTTGCTATTACAGAAAAGGGTTTAAACTGTAACTTTATCCTAAAGTTTTGTTAAAACAATATTTTTTAGATTACTACGTGTTACCTATTGCAACGCTTTGAAATAAGAGCGACTTAATATCGTATTTCTGGAACAACAGGTACATCTTCGTGAAGGATATGGAAGGTTAATAAACTTATATACTAATCTGCTGGTGACAAAGTTGAAGTTCCACGCAAGAAATCCACGGTTTCCGGGAAATATGCAATTGACGGCCAATGAGCTCGATGCCATCGCCGAAAACGACGTCAACAACTAGTGAGTGCAATTGCATAAAGTACCCATTCATCTCAACTTTTTTTACATGATTTTTATTTTCATATTTTTTTGTGATCTCGTGGGAGCGATATTTGACGGCCTCGCTGGCGCAGTGGTGCGAGTATTCGCTTTGCTAGCGGAGGTCCCGGGTTCGATCCCCGGTAGGACGAATTTAGGAAATTGTATTTTCTAATTTGTCTGAGTCTGGACTGGTGGGAGGCTTCGGCCGTGGCTAGTTACCACCCTACCAGCAAAAACGTACCGCCAAACAAAGAGATTTGTGTTCCGGTACGATGCTGTGTAGAAACCGTAAGGGGTATATCGCCTCTTAACAGACTAGCGCGCTTCCATCTTAGACTGTATCATCACTTACCATCAGGTGAGATCATAGTCAAGCGCTAATCTGTCAGCAAAAAAAAAAAAAAACCGCAATCAGTTAAACAATAAGCATATTAAAATGCTGAAGATTATTTATGCGATAAAAATATTTGGACTTCATTCCAGTTGTTCACAGAAGCAAAGTATTACACATTGTAACATACACAACTATCTTTAAAACAGTAACCGTTGAGTTTCTTGCCGGTTTCTTCTCAGCGGATTCAATTTTCCGAACCGGTGGTAGATTTGTTACCAACGGTGAGACTACTAACGGTTCAAAAGTGACTTTTGAGCCTACTTGAGAGAATATACCCTACTAAAGAATATTTTGATTTTTCACATTTAATACTACATTTCCAACCGAACTCCACGAATTTAATCTCTCTAATAAATATTAATGTAAGACTCTCAAGTTGTCCATCAAACCTAATATTTACTCTTGGCGTTTTTAAAAATAATACCTTATTACAACCCTCTAGTAAGGATATGTCGGTCTTATAATGAGCTCTCTAATCTAGATATAAACATTTTACGAATTTGAGTTTCATTTGTAAGCTTATTAAATTCTGTATTTAAATAAATATATTTAAGACTAAGAGATTAGCTAATAGTATGTACTTATAAAATCATACTAATAAACTAATACTAAGCAAATAATACTAAGGATGTTTGATGTGAAAATAAAGAACAATAATGTTTTGCTGTGCATCTTTATACTGTCACAATAAGGTTTCTATAATTAATTCAAAGTCAAAATATCTTTATTCAAGCAGGCCAGTACTTTTGAATCGTCAAATGTCGTTTTTGCCATATATTATTTCAATCTACGTTTGATGATGATATTAAAGAACGACTTACAATCTAAAGTTACGAGGGTTCCTTCGGGCTCTGATCTGAGAAGAACCCACAACAAACTCAGTCGGGTGTACGTTTTATTTGTTATCATCATTACAATATATATTTTTAATTTATTCTATATCAAGATATAGATATATAGAGCAATTCATTCACTCCCACACTTTTTTGTCTTCTAAGTATTCCTTCAAATTACAGAATGATTTCTTTTAATAACAGATTTAAATTTACTCAGTGACATCTTTGTAACTTCTTATGGGAGCTTGTTATAGTTAAATTGTTAACTCTTTAAAATTAAAATTTAGCAAAATTGTAAATTCTTTTAAATATTGTGACCTGTTTTGGTTGAATTAATAATAAATCAATAAATAATACTCAGATGGTCTAGTACTGGTACCATTTGAGTGTTATTTAAGGAATCTATATAGACAAGTCAAGGAATATATCATTTCAAGTGAGATAAGAGTCCAGCCGTAAAATAAACATAATTTTGACTGATGCTCTTCTCTTATCAAGGGATAGAATGACTGAAAATGGGATCTAGTACAGCCAAATATTAATTTTTGTGGTTAAATGACATATTTAGGTTGTATTAATGGGTACATACATGTAAATGTGTCGAATTATCTACAAAATAAATAATTATCATCGTGGTATGTAAGGTTCAAACAAAATATTTGTTTGTTTCGAAACAGTTTTGGATTGAGCTTATTCCTCATATTAAAATTGTATTCGTATATCGTTTATAATGATTTTATAGTTTTCAGCTGTGCGTGGAGTTATTTGACTACATGGACGATATTCTTTCTTTACAAGCAGCAGGTTTGTTCCTTCATTTTTTTAATGTAGAATATCTATATTAAACCATTTCCTAAGGCGATCCAAGATCATCCAAGACCATCCAAGATCATTTTCAATGTCTGACAGATTGGTTATTCATGTTCTTAGTATTATTTCATTAATATTGTCTTGTAACAGATTAAACGTTATATAATTCAATTCTGACTATTAATTCGTGATCATCATTTCATGTCAAATTAAAATTGTTAATAAAATACTTTTTTATTTATCCACTAATGTTCAAATACATTTTTTAGCTTGTATTGGATTTTCAAGTATTAATAATAAAAGTAGAACTTAAGAATAATATACAATTTCATTGTTACTTGTTATGAAAGACAATTGTGAAAATTGAAGCAAACTGTTTCAGTTTTCGACAGTCTGGGCAATGCTAGAGCGAATTCGATGACAGCAAGTGGCCAGTGCCGGTTGGCTGCCCTGATACCTTGTGCGCAAGACTCGTCTCACATTTACGATTGCAATGTTCGTCTACTCTTCCGTCTACACGCGTCCCTACCCCCTGATGTCTTAGCAGGCCACCGTGAGAGGTATGTTTATTGAAATACTACTTACATACAAAGGTATGTTACGTAGCAAGTGGTGAGATATCCACAGCAGGCACCGTAAAGTCTCTCTTTATAAAAATGGAACTGTTGATTGATCTTTACAAACCAAATTGTACTTTTCTGAGAAACAAAACAAAGTGAATAAATCTGCATATTCCGGTAACAGTACTGGAGCATGTATGGAGCCGCGGTGGAGCAGTGTGGTCTATGCTCTAAAACCCTGAGTTTTATAAATGAAGATGTTCGTGCCCAGCAGTAGGACATTAATGGACTGATACTTATGTTAGTCAACATGTTTACCCCCAGAACCAAAAAAAGTCCGTCCGTACAAAGTAAATATGACAGAAGTCATACTTCATCATCATATCTTTAAAATGCCTTCCACTAAATAACGTTGAAGGTTTACAATTATCAAACTTGAGAAGTAACGTTAACTCGCATTATCTCAATCAATATATATTCAATAAAATATAAGTTCAAGTACACATGTCAGAAGTAAAACTTCTTTAACAAACAAATTTTTAAGTCTTGTTTATATTTATACAAATTTAAAATTTTATATTTCCGAGACTTAAAGGGAGAGGAAAAGGAAGATATGTTAGGACTTTAATTGTCATTAAAAATGTCTAAAAATAATACAAATAATTTATTGAAAACTCAAATGACGAATTGCCACATGTTGTGTAAATATTAAAAGTACCTTCAAACGAATTATCATAAAAAACGCTGCATATCTTCGCGACAGAAATCACGCGTTTCATCCGTAAAAAAATTACCCTCATGCGCCTAAAGAATTCTCACTTCAATTATTCCCAAACTTGTGCAATTTAACGATAAAATGCGTGAGAACCGTCACTTTTGTAATTTTGTGAAGGTTATCTCGATACAAGTAAAGTGAGTAAGTAGCAGCCCATTAATGTCCCACTGCTGAGCACAGGCTTCCTCACTACGAGGAGCGAGGGTTTTTTAGAGCATAGACCCACCACGCTGCTCCACTGCGGATTGGCAGGCATAGTACACAAGTGCACTCTCTATTCCTTCGCTCTCATAGTCCGACACGACCGGAGAGAGATCAGGCGCAGGACCGACGGCTTAACGTGCTCTCCGAGGCACGGGGGTGGATCACACCGCTAATTTCCCAACTTCGGGCAAATATTGAGAAAATCTTAATAGAAAACTCAATATTGATTTTTGAATTGGCCCGACCCGGGACTCTAACCCAGGACCTGTCTGTAATCGAACATGCTAACCATTAGACCAATGAGGAAGTTTATAACTGACTAACTATTATCTGGGTTTTCTTTTTTACGTTATTTTAGTGGTGTACAATAAAAGTATTCTCACTCTCTCTAATTTTATTACTTTATATTCTTAGGTTCCGACAGCAGTTCAAGAAATTGAGTTCATTCTATAAACATGCAAGCAGCCTGCAGTACTACAGGAATTTGTTGACACTTCCTGTTCTTCCTTCGAATCCACCTAATTTCCTTCTTCAGGTAAATATTAAGCATGTATTCACTGTACTGTAATTCACCAACATCCCCTAAAGCATCACATAGTTACGGGACGGGTTATTTATAGAAACAGTTTTTTGAACTCGTCCCTATATGTTCTTAGGGGTCACATATTTTATGTGACCTTTAAGGTAGGTTGGTGAAAAACTTAAATTACATATATTTTTTGTTGAATGTAGTCTTTTGACATTTTTATATATGAACAAAATAAATGTTTTTTTATTTTAATTTCAGAGTGACTTTGGTACATATGTGGCGCCGGTGGTGTCTGTACCAGATCAGCCACCAGAAGACATGGATACAGTGGGGTCTCTTATCGACACATCAGATACTATAAGTCAGGTAAAATGTTTCAGTAGAATTTTGATTTATGTTAATAAGAGCTACCACGAGGCCTTGAGTACAAACATGAATTTCTTAAAAAAATATGCAGCAGTTAATTAAAGACCTCTTGCCGGGCACTGGCCTTCTGACAGGCGAGAGGATTTTTAGAGCATTGGCTTTCCACGCTTTCTACAAAGTTTTTGTCGTTATATTCAAGGTTACCAACAGATTGTAGTTCATCCAACGGACTGATATGGCATGACATGTTTTTTTTAACAATTTACCTCTAAAGGTATCTACACTACATTGTACTGGAATACGTTTTTACTAGAAGGGTCGTAACTAGCCACGGCCGAAGCTCCCCTCTAGTCTAGACTCGGACAAATTACAAAATGCAATTTCTTGAATTCGCCCTACCAGGGATCGGACCCGGGACCTCTGCTATTAAAGCACTATTCGTATAACCATTAACTTATAAAAGTTTGAATAGAAAGTATATTGACATGGATTTTAATTATAGGTAATTTGTATGCTCGTTTATCCGATTTTTATTCTTAAATGAAAAAGATTTTTTTTTATACTCTAGGCAACAACTCCAGATAACCTGGACATGGTAGATACTCGAACAACACCTTCCCCTATTCCTGATCCTATAGTGGAGCGAGACAGACTTATTGAACATCTCCAAAATGAACTCCAACGAATGCGGTTCGTATAAAATAAAGCTTTTACTTTCATCTTTCTTTATATTATTTTGTTAGAAAACTTATTATTACATCTATGTTGGAACAACGATGTAATAATAGTTAACTCTTCTATTGTAAGAAAACGTTAACGGCGGTTTTTCCAATAAATTATAGGGATTATATTAATTATTTTATAGATAAATCGGATACCAGTACGTGCGTTCGTGCGTGCGTGTTTATATATATAAGTTTTTCCTATTCTTTCTACATCGAAGCATTCATTATGCATTGTTACACATACGTTTACATTAGATTGACTTTCTTTAAATGTTTATAAATTCACATTTTTTATACGCAGGTCTGAAGTTTCACAGATAATACAAGAGAGGAACACAATGCTAGGATCGATGAGAGAGCACTGCACTCGGATGGAGTCACAAATTCGAGTCGCTAAGGTAAATCAATTTGATTTAATCATTTGCTTAAATATTGATTTTGTTATAAAAATGAAATCAATCCATTAGTACAGTGTCGGCAACCGTATCATATAGAAGGGCCACAAAAGTTGTGAGGGTATTGGTGTGGGCCACATTTTGTCTAAATATATATACATCTCGTGAAACTTCTGTAGGCGCATGAGGGTACATTTTTTACAGATGAAACGCGTGATTAGCGTCACGAAGATGTGCAGCGTTTTTAATGCTAATTCGTTTGTAGATTAAGTACTTTTAATATTTACAAATAACATTGAGCTTTTTAATTTGTCACTCGTCATTTAATTATTTAATATACTATTTTTCAAAACATAAAAAATAACAATACTTCATAAATTCTCTTTTCTAAATTTTATACTTTAAAAAAATTAATTATTTCTAATATTGACAAAAAAAAAACACGTGGCATTTTGTTACAACTCGTCATTTGAGATTTCAATAAATTATTTGTATTAATTTTCGGCACAATTAAATTCACCAAATTCCTAACATATCTTATTTTTTCCCACCCTCTATGTCTCGGAAATCTAAAGTTTTGGATTTGTATAAATATCAACAAGACTTATAAATTAGTTGGCCAAAGAAGTTTTACTTCTGATACGTGTATTTTAAACGCGCACCTTTAACTTTTTTATATGTTCATTTAAATTTAATTTAATTGTATTTAATTTGATTTAGTTTGTATTATATTTTATTGGTCACTTACATAGTTAGTAATAAGTTATATGTTTAAACACAATTTGGGCCAAATGTTGCTTTGCGTAAAAATATATTATATTGTTATAGTTATTTCCAATGTTACATTACAAAATTTTCTTATAATAATGTTAAACTGAATAAGGATGAGATATCATATGCTATAGCATAGATCTAAGCAAGAGTTATTAGAAACATTAATTCAATGGAAATACTTTGTGACAATTATGTTAGTATTAATTTTATTTTCAGACTGAATTAGAAGAGGAGCGCCAAAAATCGGACATATTATTAATTGAGGCGCCGGAAATTAAAAGTAAGTATATAATTTCATTTGGGACACTGTATTTTATATTTTTATAGATCAAGACAGATGTAAAAATATTGTAAACTGTAACAAATAATAAATCATTCGCAGAAAAATTGACAGAAAGTGAGGACAAATCCAAAGTACTTGACGAAAAGTTCCAGAAATTAAAAGGCGCCTATACACAATTGAGGGAGGAACATATTACATTGATAAGACAGGTTAGTAATTAGCCCACTTGTTAATATGTTAATATTTTGAAGTTAGGAATTTAATAATAAAATAAAATTGAAAACCTCGTTTAAAAGTGATGACCCTTTCTTTATATTATATATTTTTTATATTATATATACTTTATATTATAAAAAAAATCAAAGGAGTAATTAAGTATTTCCTGTATCATCTCACTACTATGGAATTGTCGATAATTGTTGCCCATCCAACGATTCAAAGGAGCTTGTTGTTGAAAAATATTTTAATATATTAGTTTTAATCAATGGAAATAATTGATACTTTTATCATTTAAGATCCAATTGGGCTTTATATAGTTTTGTTATAGTTATTTTCTACTTAGTAATTTGCGTTCTAATGACTAGTGTTTACTCTTAGAAAGCGGAAGTTGACAAATTATCTGCTAGTTTACGTGCTTCTGCGGCCCAACATGAAAGTGCTAAAACAATGTTGCAGCAACAACTTAACGATCGAATGAAGTAAGTAACTTTTTATAAAATTGTCAATTTTATGTAGCAATGAAAACCTTAAGAAGCAGTCTCTACATATCCCATCAAAATACTAGTAAATAAAGAATACCATAATAATAATATTTATTATCCACTTACTCTCGATAAGTAAAATATCTCGTCTATCGTATCTAGTAATATGCGCGAAAAAGCATATTATGTTGTTCTATATTCTATATAGATATTCTTTTTGAAATGTGCACTAGATACACGTAACACTTTTAGTGAATTTCTCATTATTTTACGTTTAAGGTGGATAGATGTCTCAGAGTTAGGCTGTGATTGAAAGAAATGGTTAAGCTTTTATAGAAAGTCGTTCGAGTATGTGTTTCGTATTATTAGTTATTAATTTCAATGACTTTATTTTTTTATTTGACCATTTTATGTATGTTTAGAGACGTTGAACTTCTTCAACAAAGTGCGTCATCAAGTGAAGAAATAGAAGCGTACAAAACAGAAATAACAAATATTCGAAGTGATCTTGAACAATCTAGACTAAAAGAAGCAGAACTAGAGTCTCTGAAAGCATCGATGGAGGCTTTAGAGATCGAGCATAAAACAGCTATGACCGAACAGCAAGATAAACTTGATGTTTTATCAGCCGATCTTAAAGAGGCAAAAGAGAGTATTCAAAAATTAAAAGCTGATGTAACTGATAAAGATACGGAGTTAACCAAAGTCAAATCAGAATTAATAGGACTTCGATCAAAGAGTTCCGATGAGTACAAGAGAGCTGTGGAAGAGAAAGAAGAAGCTCTCAATCAATTGTCCGAATTAAAACAACGATACGAACAAGACAAAGAGGTGAGTAGTGTTTTAAAATTTTGCAAAGGTTGCATGATATAATAGCATGTGCAAGAGGTGTATTAATAAAAAAAAATCTAATTTCGTTTTGGTGGATGTAATAATCTTTAACATGAAGCTTGCTTATATTACTTTAATTTTATTTTTTGTGCTAATATTTTTGGAAAAAAAAAAATTTATAACTAAGCCGAAAGCATTTTATCGGAAAACCCACTCAATTACTGGTAAAAGCATAAAGCAAACAGCACCATTTAAAAACAGTGTACGTATATTTAGATCATTGGATAGTTAAAAAGTAGGACAAGGAAGTAGCCTAGTTGCAACGACGAAAGAATTACAAATATTAAATGATACGAGTATAAGTCTTTGTTAAAAATTAAACCGCATACCTACTGAAAAAACAAATCTAATGGGTGCAATCACATTTTAACAAATTTTTGTATATTTATTCTCCAAGAATAATGAAGGTCAAAATGTTAAAATACAATTATGCAACATATTCCCATATACTAAATAGTAATGGGTCGATTGTCATCGCAAAAAAACAATCACAAATGTTTGCCTTACTGATAAGTTTTAAATCTTGCAGCATGTAAAAATAAATTCACAGATTCTCACACTTTTTAGTAGTAATTTCACAAGCAGATATTAGAAAAAAAGAACACTGAAATTAACTTAAAAAAACAAATCTAGTGATGCTTATTTTTCTTAAATACCAGGAACTCCAGAATTCATTAACAGAGTTGCAGAATCAACAAATAAAATTAGGGTTCACAGTTGATGATGTTTGTAAAGAAAGAGATGATATTGAAAAAACATTATTACGTGATATAGAAAATTTAAAAACTGAATTTGCGCAAATGGAAACTTCTAAGGAAAGTGAAATTAAAAAATTAACTGATCAAATAGAAAGTAATCAGATTAATTTACAAATTATTACTAAAGAAAAAGACGATGCTCTTAAGGAAGCTCAGGAGACTATTGAAAATTTGAAAGCTCAAATAAATGATCAAGAACTTGTAAATATAAAAGAAACGGAAGGTTTTAAGCTATCATTGTCTGAGAAAGATAGTGAAATTCAGGTTAGATTAATTATGGTGGTGGGCTATATGGTGTGTTGTACAGGAGCAAAAAGATTTATTTTATTTAAATTTATGTTGAAATGTCGATGGATGATAAACTACTTAAATCTGGTTTGAGTTTTAGTTTAATTTTAGTTAATAGATTGAAATACTTTGAGTCAAGAAACAAATCTGCAAAACGATATTTAGAATTGTTTTCATTTTTATTGAGTCAAACGGTTTAAATTTGTCATTTTAAAAACTCTTCAAATAAAATTGAATATCTACGTATAGGGTATTTACCCTATACGTAGATATTCAATTTTAAAATCCACATACTTTTATTTACCTTTATTTTTCCATACAGGCCATTATAACTGTAACGCTGTAACGTTACGTCTTAATTGCATTTTATACTATTTTTATTTTTAAGTATTTCCAAACGAGACTGTCCATTTTCAGAATGTAGGAGAATCATTAAAGTTAGATATTTAAATAACTTGCTAAAAGATATTAAATTCATTTTCAATAACTAAATAAAGTGTAACATCTTAGCAATACTCATCCCCTCATTACATAATGGTGTTGCTTCTTTTATATTAAAAATGATTTTAGTAAACTTTTTGTCATTATTTCGTTTAACGCATACAATTTTGGACCGTCTCTTTTGTTACGACATAATCTCGTAGAAGTTTTTAAGGCTTCTTATGGTTTCAAATATATTTCCTGTTATGACATTTATTCTCATTCTTATTTTTGGTCTTTCTTGCATGGTTCTAACGGCATGTTTTATTTTTCAACTGCCCTCTGCCTGTCTGTATGTCAACAATATACCGCATGTGCAACTTCATCTGGGGGTGACTTAATTTCCGCTTTCGACTGTCAACTTCAATGGCGTTACGTTAAGTATCTTCTTGGAAATACATAGTTGATTGAAGCTAGATTACAGCATACGGAAAATGAAAGATTGAATGCAGAGTGTGAATTACAGGACTTGTTGCAACAAAACACAGTTCTTGAAGCTGATATGGCATCACTGAAAATACAGTTGGAAGAGGCAAATGCACTGATCAAGAAACGTAAGTGTTAAGTGATAGCAATAGAATATATTTTTTAAAAAGAACAAATTAAATTATTTAAGTGTTTTAGTTTCAAACAATCTATCTGTAAAAATATTGTTCATTGTAAATTCCTTTTTCCTTTATCCAGAATCATGGAAAATGGTGACATGTGCAGGTGACAGTGCTTTAGAAGTGTTAAATAGAGCTCTCACTTCTTTTGATAATTCTGACTCTTCTCAAGATGCCAATAAATTAACGGCTGAGTTGGCTGCTAAAGCGTTTGAAGATCTCGCAAGAAAGAATCAGGTAACAATAAATTTAAATTATTTAACTTAACAAATAAAACTAACCAATTGTATTTGCGAAAAATTACAGAGTGCCATCTATTATTAAATTATTATAATACATTGAAAGTTTTGAAAAAAGTTCATGTTATATGGCGCTAGTAATTTCAAACGCTGTATATATTAAATACGAAAAGACTTATTTATCATATTTATTGTTTCAGATTGAGGGTAATGAGGAGCTTGTAGCGAAGTCTGCGTTGTACGCAGCATTCAATGCTGCGCAGCTGTCGGCTTATGTTGCAGATCTCTCCAACATTTCTACCGATATGGAGGTTTCTGACAGTAAGTAAAACATTTTTTGCCATTAAAAATTATTTCTAAATATCAACGTTGGAAAGCACACACGTAGTAACCCGCATATACAAAATTGTTCATCAAGACAGAAAAAGATTTTATAAAAACAGAACAATTATAACTTCCATACATTTAGAATGAAGTTATTTATTTATTTACGAGCACCAACAGTACATACATTAAACGCTTATAAACTAATGTTAATAGTAGAGATACATTCTAATGTGTGAGCCAATTATAGGTGTACACAGTTTTCAAGACTGATACACAGTTTTCATGACTGCCTCATTGGTCTAGTGGTTAGCATGTTCGACTACAGACATGAGGTTCTAGGTTCGAGTTTTTTTATTAAGATTTTCTCAATATTTGCCCGAAGTTTGGAAGTTGGCAGTCTGATCCACCCCCGTGCCTCGGAGAGCACGCTAAGTCGTCGGTCCTGCGCCTGATCTCTCTCCGGTCGAGTTGGATTCCCGTCACATCGGACTATGAGAGTGAAGGAATAGAGAGTGCACTTGTGTACTATGCCTGCCAATCCGCGGCAGAGCAGCGTGGTGGGTCTATGCTTTAAAAACCCTCTCTCATATGAGTGAGGTGGCATGTGCCCAGCAGTGGGACGTTATTGGATTGCTACTGAGCAATCAAAGATAGAATTAAAAGTTCAATTAATTAATTATGAACGATAAATTGAACTATAAACATGCGAATGGTAAACTGACTACTATTACACTATATTTACATAACTACAAGCACACTCAAAATGTTGGTAATACGTCAATGCTAGGATTAATTGCACAAATTCGTTATCATTTCTGGACACTATATTTTTATTTTGTTGCTCAACCGAGTCACTTTATTGTCTTTAGCGGCATTATTATAAAGTTTTGTTAAAACAATATTTTGTGGGTGACTATGTGTTTGCTTGATTCTGAAAGTCGAATGAACAAAATCATTCTAAGTAATTTTTGATGTGAAAAAAGTCGACTATGTAAATCAAGCGTGACGGCTTAATGATATTCAATATCGTGACTTCTAAAACCTTTTTATTAATGTAGAATTGAACAGCGAATGCCGGAGTATGCTAGCATCAACGAAACAATGTCTTGAATCGATAACAAATGGGACTTTGGATCGGACATCGTTTATGGAGGCCCGTGTGAACGTGCAGACCGTGGCTCGTACTGCGGCTGCTGCAGACCGCCTTGCCAGCGGCACACGCAGTGTAGACGACGAACTGGCGGACATGGACCGCGCTATTGAGGACGCCGCCAATCAGATCGAGGTACGCATTCACAGGAAACATTATCTTATGCATTTCAGGAAATATTCATTTTTGTATCTATAGATATATTGATATTTATGTATATAATATTTATATTATATGTAATATCTTATATAGTTAAAAACAAAAATTTATTTTTATATATACTATTTAAGTTTTTTGCGCTGTTCTGTCCTATTATTTATTTTAGTTTGATTCTTTACATAATAAGGTTGTCTGGAAGAGATTGCTCGTAGCAATAAGACCGCCTTTGCACGCTATATTATAGTAATAAGTGTCTTAGTTTATATGTCTTTTTATTTTTATCTTNTTGAGGAAGTTGGCGGTGTGGTCTACCCCCGTGCCTCTGAGAGGACGTTAAGGCGTCGGTCTTGATCTCTCCAGTCGTGTCGGCTTTCCGTCACATCGGACTATGAGAGCGAAGGAATAGAGATTGCACATGTGTACTATGCCTGCCAATCCGCAGCAGAGCAGCGTGATGGGTCTATGCTCTAAAAACCCTCTCTCATATGAGTGAGGTGGCATGTGCCCAGCAGTGGGACGTTAATGTGCTGCTACTTACTTACAGTTTTCAAGAAAGTGTTTTTTAGAGCAATCAAAGATGGAATTAAAAGGTTAATTAATTAATTATGAACGATTATTTAAACTATAAACAAGCGAATGGTAAACTGACTACTACACTATATTTACATAACTACAAGCACACTTAAAATGTTGGTAATACGTCAATGCTAGGATTAATTGCACAAATTCGTTATCATTTCTGGACACTATATTTTTAATTTGTTGCTCAACCGAGTCACTTTATTGACTTTAGCGGCATTATTATAAAGTTTTGTTAAAATAATATTTTGTGGGTGACTATGTGTTTGCTTGATTCTGGAAGTCGAATGAACAAAATCATTCTAAGTAATTTTTGATGTGAAAACTTCTTTAGCACGTTGAATTGAAAGTCGACTATGTAAATCAAGCGTGACGGCTTAGTGATATTCAATATCACTGAATAAATTTACACGTTGCACTTAAACAAATCGTGACTTCTAAAAACTTTTTATCAATGTAGAATTGAACAGCGAATGCCGGAGTATGCTAACATCAACGAAACAATGTCTTGAATCGATAACAAATGGGATTTTGGATCGGACATCCTTTATGGAGGCCCGTGTGAACGTGCAGACCGTGGCTCGTACTGCGGCTGCTGCAGACCGCCTTGCCAGCGGCACACGCAGTGTAGACGACGAACTGGCGGACATGGACCGCGCTATTGAGGACGCCGCCAATCAGATCGAGGTACGCATTCACAGGAAACATTATCTTATGCATTTCAGGAAATATTCATTTTTGTATCTATAGATATATTGATATTTATGTATATAATATTTATATTATATGTAATATCTTATATAGTTAAAAACAAAAATTTATTTTTATATATACTATTTAAGTTTTTTGCGCTGTTCTGTCCTATTATTTATTTTAGTTTGATTCTTTACATAATAAGGTTGTCTGGAAGAGATTGCTCGTAGCAATAAGACCGCCTTTGCACGCTATATTATAGTAATAAGTGTCTTAGTTTATATGTCTTTTTATTTTTATCTCGTGTGTAATAAAGCTTTTCTCTCTCCTGTTTTTGCAGCTATTAATATCCACTTAATTAATATTAAAATGTGTGCTTACAAAGTACACATGTCATAAGTGAAACTTCTTTGGCAAAGTAATTTTTAAGTCTTGTTTAAATTCTAAGACTAGATTTCCGAGACTTAGAGAGAGGGAACAAAGGAAGATTTGTTAGGAATTTAATTGTCATTAAAATATTAAAAGTGTCGATAATTAATACAAATAACTTATTGAAATCTCAAATGACGAATTGTAAATAAAAATGCCTCGTGTTTTTTGTCAATATTAGAAATTATGAATTAAATTTTGTATTTGAATTTAAAATTTAGAAAAGAGAATCTATAAAATAGTATATTAAATTAGGAAATGAGGAATGGCTAATTATAATGCCACATGTTATCTGTAAATATTAAAACTGCCTAACCTTCAAACGAATTATCATAAAGAACGCTGCAACGTAAAAATTTTACCCTCATGCGCCTAAAGAAGTTTCAATTCAAAAAATTCGTACTTTAAAATTCGTCGCCGCCGCTTCAACCGATGGACGTCGACTGCTGGACATAAGTCTCATCTAATGATGCCTACAAGGCCAGATCATGCGTTCTCCTCAATATATCATCGGATCACCTTGGGAAGGGAGGGTTTATCTACACTGTGTCCACTCCTGCACCTTCAGGTCCCAACGTCCATCTATCCTTCCACTTCAGCTGCCCCATTCGTAGAGCTATATCGGTTACTTTAGTTCTTCTAC
This sequence comes from Elymnias hypermnestra, assembly GCA_015832385.1. NCBI lineage: Eukaryota > Metazoa > Arthropoda > Insecta > Lepidoptera > Nymphalidae > Elymnias > Elymnias hypermnestra. The sequence continues at coordinate 47,136 of JACTOM010000034.1, read as the reverse complement.
GGATCTCCTCATTTCTGGTTTAATCGCGTAGAGGATCTCTGAGCATAGCTCGCTGAATGGCTTTGCGATTTCGAATGAGGTCCGTAGTTAGCGAACTCGTTTTCGATCTATTTTCTTCCGACCTCATTGGTCTAGTCGTTAGCATGTCAGCTACAGTCATGAGCCTTGTCAATGTTCTAGGAATTGCTAGCAGCCAGTCGAGCAGGAGACTCCGGCGTTAAATTGGAAGTTAATGAGAAAATTCTGGACGCTTGTACTACGCTGATGGGTGCAGTCAAGGTATTAGTCCAAGACTCCAGGAAGTTGCAAAATGAACTCGGAGACCCCAAGACCCGCCAAAAGATGTACCGGCGTAACCCACAGTGGTCGGAAGGCCTTATATCTGCCTCCAAGGCCGTGGTGTTTGCTGCTAAGTTATTAGTGTAAGTTAATCATGTAATTTTATATAAATTCAACTTTGAATCGAAACTTTTATACAAAGATACTGTTAACATTCTTACATTTCTTTCCATAGAGTAAGAGCAAAAAATTGCAGACTCAAATATTGTAATTATAAGTTTACGTTTTTATCCATTGGTTTACACTTTTGGAGAAAAAAATTTAAACTATATAGAAATAAACTTTTTACGTGATATTTAAAGATTTAGAGCTTGATGGGATGAAGAAAGAGGAAAGAGGTTGAACTAACAAGAGGAATTGAAAAGGCACTAAAGTTAAAGGTAGTAAACGCAAACTTTATTCTGGATAAATATCCTTATTGCTACAACTGAAACCTTTAACTGTCCAAGCCTACACAAATTAAATTATACAATAAATATCTAACCAGAAGTCGAACCCGAGTTCTTTGGTAGGGAATCAACTGGTTTGAGTATTAAGTGAGCCAGCGACGCTATCAAAGTTAGTTTGAATGGTGGACCAATAGCTTTTTAAAGAATAATTAATCTGCAATTTATATATGATCTTTTCAAATCATATTTTTAAGGAAAACTATTTTTTTTCACAATAATGAAAAAATTATATTAAATTAAAAAAATCTATACCGAGTGTGTGACGTCACTATGTTAATTTCTCCTCACAGAAATACACAGCAGTTAGTGTTTAGAATTTCACTAATACAATTTTTCGATCTTTTTATCAACATATTCCTGTAAATACATTGTGACGTCACAAACATGGCGACCAATCGATGAGCGTTTTTAGTCACGTAATTTTTATTTTATCAATTTTTTATTGTTTTTAATGTCGTATATCAGTATAACTAATGCTATACATTCTTTTTTTAATTTTAATTGTTTGTGTGTAGGTCGTCAGCTGATGAAGCAGTGGGTGCTGCTGGTAGAGTGGAGGGTGTATCAGCGGCCGCTCACGAGGTGGCAGGTAGTACTGCTCAACTGGTGGCTGCCTCCCGTGCTAGGGCTCCGCCCGCTGCCCCTGCACTAGCTCGCCTCACCGCGGCGTCCAGAGCAGTGGCCTCAGCCACTGGGGCTGTAGTGGCAGCCGTCAAAGGAGCCTCCGCACTCGTACGGGATCAAGGTGCGACTATTTCAATGAAATTCCTCTTTAACTGCTCGTATATTAAGACTAGCTGCTACCTGTGTCTTGGAATTTATATACCTACAAATATAACATGATGAAAACTCGCAATAATATAGACGAATACGCGGACACGTGTTCTTACTATATTGAAATTTTCATCTACGACGGATGCAATTCACTTGAAATCAGTTCAAAAGTAGTTTTAATTAACTTGTTTGCTTCTAATAACTGCTGGTTTGAATGTCAGTTTATTACATTAAAAATGTAGAAACTGTCGAGATTCTCCCGTGTTCTTCATTTAGGGCTCCGATATGTTGATATTACACGCTACTCTATTTGCCGTAAATTGCTAAAGGAAGTTCAATAGAAAATCATATGGCTATTTTATTTTAACATTATACAAATTATTTGAATATGAGATTAATAGTCGGCTAAGCTAGTGTTTGTATGTACCAGAAACACTAGATACATCGGCGCTATCGCTTACGGCTACTCGCCGCCTAGAGATGGAGAGTAAAGTCCGAGCACTGGAACTGGAAAGTGCCCTGGAAGCTGAAAGGACAAGGTTGGCTGCTCTGAGGAAACGGCACTACCACCTCGCGCAGCTCCAGGAGGTAATGTGCAGTAGCTTTGTATAGTAGTATCACTGCGCTCATTTTTCGTAATGTTCCGTTTTCATACTATAAATTACTATACTAGTATATCTTTTTATCAATGTTGTAATGAAAACCTGTGATCGTTTTAAAATTAATTTCACTATTGATTCTTTTGGCCGTTATAGCGCCAAACGTCGTTAAAACGACGCTTTCTATACAAACAAACATTGCCGGTCGTTTTAACGATCAGTACATATTTGACAAATGTAGCGAAACATGTGAAACACGCACATATTTATTACCTGTTTTGTTTGATAGTAGCAAGAAAAAATTGGAATAGGACTTAAATTCTATAAGTTATGATTTTTTTAAAACAAGCCTTGATTATTAGACATTATCAATCATAATGAAACAAATATTAAGGGGTTTATATCCTTATTGGCATTTTGAACACTATTGGTGACTAAGTTTTTACTTTCCGACGTTGATTTATTGTTTAAATTTTCATAATTAAGAAAAATTGTAAGATATATAAAATTATATATTATTTTAAAAGCCCTATTGACTTCTTGGAAAAAACCTAAAATGCGACTTAAAATGATGAGTAGATAGCAAATTTTTATCAGTACTGAATATGTATTGTAGACAAAATTTTGCGACAATGTTTTCCGGCCCTAAGTACAAAAAAAATACTCCCTGATCCGAACGGGGGTACCAAAATTCCTCAGTGCATTTGAATGGAAAGAAGATTATATGCTTTCCGTTGTGTTTCCATGAGGATACTGAGTGACATAAGCGACCGTGCAAATGCGCGGAAACGAAAACAGTGTTATACATTTTTAAAGTTCTACAATTTTAGAGCAAATTGTAAAGAAACAATGGCACTAAGTGAGTTAAATGTAAAGTTTTATGTTAAACTCCGAAACTTTCCCTTTCAGAATGGAGGTATGACTAATGGTGAAGAATGAAACAACCGATGGATTATATAGGCAAAATTATACACTATACACTTTAGTAACACGACATGACAAAGTTTATTAACATTTAGTTATAAATCAACGATCATTCTGTAAACTGCATTTAAATTATACACAACGAAGGAAATACGTTTTCAATAATGCTCATTTAAATTATTATTTGCAAGTTCAACGTCTTCCATTTAATGGATATGGTTATTTGGAAATATAAAAAAAATCAAAGTATTAAACTAGGATTTAGTCCTAGAATAATTTATTGGGTATATAAAAATGAATTGATGTTATCAATTGAATTTAACTAAATCATGAGTGATGCATAAAATTCCTCAATATTCTTATTTTCATTGTAAAAATATATCAGGAAATATATTAATAGCAATTAATTTCTATAATACAATATTGCATAGACAATTTTTCCTAATTTAATATGGCTGAGAAATATTTCTATTAACATTATTGCCAATTTTTTTTTGCACATAAATTTTTATTATATTTTTTTTATAGATAGCTTTTATATGGCTTTAACTAACATAATGAAGGAATTATTTTGATTTTTATTATAAACACAGATTTTAAGTTACAATTTAAAAAAAGCCTTGATTATTAGCCATTATCAATCACAATGAAACAAATATTAAGGAGTTTATATCCTTATTGACATTTTTAACACTATTGGTTACTAAGTCTTTACTTTCCAACGTTGATTTATTGTTTAAATTTTCATAATTAAGAAAAATTGTAAGATATATGAAATCATGTATTATTTTAAAAGCCCTATTGGCTTCTTGGAAAAACCTAAAATGCGACTGAAAATGTATGATGTTTGTAAAATGATGAGTAGATAACAAATTTTTATCAATACTGAATATGTATTGTAGAAATATTTTTGCGACAATGTTTTCCGGCTCTAAGTATAAAAAAATAATCCGTGATTCGAACGGGGGCACCAAAATACCTCAGTTCATTTGAAGGGAAATCTGAAGATTACTTGCTTTCCGTTGTGTTTCCATGAAGAAACTGAGTGACATACGCGACCGTACAAATGGGCGAAAACGAAAACAGTGTCATACATTTGTCTCGCTCTTTCCTTACGACAGTACCTTATTTGTTTCAGTGAGAGAAATAACATGTCACTGTCAGACTAAAACAAAAACGACCTAATAAACATGAACGTACATGTTGCGTATCAGTTATTCAGGTTTTTGAAGTGAAACTTCTTTAGGCGCATGAAGGTAAAATTTTTACGGATGAAACGCGTGATTGGCGTCACGCAATTGTGCAGCGTTTTTTATGCTTATATATGCGTTTAAAAATTAGGTAGTTTGAATATTTACAAATAACATGTGGCATTTTAATTCCCCACTCGTCATTTAATAATTCAATTTATTATATTACATAATATATAAAATGAAAAAAATCTTAAATTCTCTTTTCTTAATTATAAATTCAAAAACAAAATTTAATTAATAATTTCTAATATTGACAAATAACACATGACATTTTTATTTACAATTCTTCATTTGAGATTTCAAAAAAATATTGTATTATTTTTCGACACTCTAATATTTTAATGACATATCTTTCTTTTTCCCTTCCTCTTAAATCAAAAGTTTTAAATTTGTATAAATATAAACAAGAATTAAAAATTACTTTTCCAAAGAAGTTTCACTTGTGACATGTGTACTTTGTACGCACTTTTAATTTTTTTGTTATCAAGAACAATATTTTTAAGTGATTCGCGTCTTCGGCAATAAAAAATGGGGATATTTTTCTGCTTGCTTTTATGATTACCAAAAAATATGAAGAAAATAACTCTTCTACGTATTAAATTAGATCTCGTAATTGGGGTATACTAAATCCCCCACTTCGGGCCGTCTGGGTTAAACTGACAAAGCAAACTGTGCGGGTTTCTTAGTTAAGCTATTAATTGTTGAAGTAGATTTCGTTCAGAAAGTAATAATCGTTACATTTATAGACGAAAGGCGTAGTCAATTAATAGAATAAATTAAAAAATGAGTAAAAATTTAATTAGTCAAATCTTTCATACTGAATAAACATTGAAGTTTTTATTGTTAAGCATAAAATTTGTAGAATAATTTCTTGATTCTTTTAATTAAAAAAAGTCATACCCTAGTGTGATTAGAAATGCTATGCAAAAATGTCTTGTAGTTGGTTGTTTGAGTTTACCAATTAAATTTATCAACTTTGATTTTTCCAGTATTAAATGTATAATGTAATAAAATACTAAAAGTTTTACGGACTATAAATTTATATTTTACGCGTATATAGTTTTATACGCCTTATATTCGTATAAAATATTTAGTTCATTCAACAACTGAAAAAACCGTACATTTTTAGTTTCAGCCGGATCCAAATGTATTATATGCTAGCCCTGATTATTGACAGACTATAAGCTTTAAAAATAAGACTTGTTTTGCCCTAACCGTTTGTAAAAACCGCCATTTACAGAACAAGGCTATATTTCGATTAACAAGTTTGTGAAAATTCTACTCGAGTAATTTAATTTGACAATGACACTAAGTATATAACAAACTCTACAAATTTATTGGATCCTATTTTCTAGATATATTTATTCTCCGTAAATATGTTTCATTCAACAATTGCCACAATCGTCCATTTCTAGTTTTAGCCGGTTTGAAATGTAATAAGTGATAGTCGTGATTGATGTCAGACTATAAACTTTAAAAGTAAGACTTGTTTTGTACCATTCTTTCGTAAGAACCGCCATTTATAGAACAAGGATATATTGCGATTAACGAGTTTGTAAAAATTCTATGAGAGTAGATTCTCAATATTAGGAATATGCTTACTTAATTTGAAAATAAAACTTAGTGTAAATCAAACTTTACAAATTTTGGATTAGATCGTATTTTATACATTTATACTCCGTAAATATGTTCAGTTCGTTTAACAATTGACACAATCGTTCATTTCTAGTTTCAGCCGGTTCCAAATGTAATACGTGCTAGCCATGATTATTGTCAGACTATAAGCTTTAATAATAAGACTAATTGTATGCAAGAATCAATTGTTTAAATTGTCATAATTGTATATTTTATACTATTTTCTAAGTTAAAAATATTATTGCCGTTTTCTTTTGCTCTACAAGGTTTTTCTATAGATAAATGAATAAGCTATTATTTCTATGTATATTATAAACATAGCCATAAATCCAAAATAATAATAAAATTATAAACATCACTAATTTCAATATAATCTAATAACTTTAATTATGTTATTGCGTAATGAATGACTTTAAGAGTATTTCCTTAAGTAATTTATATTTATATAAATGATATATTGAGTTTACTAATAAAATCTTTAAACAAATGTTGTTTTCCTTTTGGTGACGTCACTTTCAGGCTTTACATTTTGATGGTGTAATGTAATTTTTTTGAAATACCTACCCTTTTCCCTTGCGTGCATATATCCGTATACGCATCTGTTGTGACAAGGTGTGTTCCATCTGTCGTCGATATACCGCTCTAGTCTCCGCGAATCGTCTAGAAAATAAATGCACGTTCTTCTTTTAACCGCTTGGACGATCGGAGGTGCTTGGTAACCGCCAGAACTATCTTAAGAGTCAGTCGCTGAATGCGTAGGGCTAAAGTGAGAGTGCCCACTTACACTACATAATCCTACTTCTAGAAGTAGCAGGAAAGCCCGACTATCTTACTTCGTCTCATATCACCTCTTACGCCACTCTTAAATCGGCCATTCCATTCAAAAGATGCAACTATTTTTAAATATGTCAATCTAAAGAAAACTGTAGCGACCCTTATAACTGGGCCTGCGACTGGTGACAGATCGTATTCCAAGGATACCGATGGTACATCCACCGATATATCTATTCTGTTTTTGTTTTTATCAAGAAAAAATTACTAGAACGATTTAGAAAATTCTCTCATTACAACAAGAATTTTTTAATACCTGTAGGGTATTTTTAAATTTGCTAATGTCGGCCATTCTACGTAAATGAAGTTAAGAATTTAAAAATGTATTAAATAAATAAATTACCTTTTAGTTTTTTACATCACACTTAACTACAGTTAAAATGATTATATATTTATACTAACATAATACACGTAAAGTAGCCGCAGAGTGTGATGCCGAAAATGGGAACACCGCTCAGCGATTGTTGGGATTTCGTCCCAACGCTGGTTTTCAGCGAAGACCCGGACGGACACAAAGAAACCAAACTTTAATAAAAATAAAGTCTGTAAAGTAATAAAATAAAACAAAATGACTAAATAAATACATAATTAATACTTCAGTGACGACTTAACAGCTATTGACTAATCTACTCGCCATGCTCTGGCAAGTGTTGGAAAGTTAAGAATATATACTCCCAAATACATACACATATATAATACACATAGAAAATTTGTATATAAATAATAATATATTATATGTATATTCGTTGTAAAGTTAAATCTGAATTTCCACTTCGGTCGTTATAAAAGATATCGTTTTATTCTGTCGTATAATATACACACCGGAATATTTAGCGGAATAAATAAAGGTTTGGATATCAGTAAGTAAGTTAACGTCCCTCTGTTGGGCACAGGCTACCTCACTCATATGAGAGAGGGATAGATGACAGGCACAGTACACAAGTGTACTTTCTACTCCTTGACTCTCATAGTCTGATGTGACGGCAATCCGACACGACCGGAGCGAGATCAGGCGCAGGACCGACGGCTTAACATGCTCTCCGAAGCACGGGGGTGGATTACATCGCCAACTTCCCAACTTCGGGCAAATATTGAGAAAACTCAATATCGATTTTTGAATTGGCCCGACCCGGGAATCGAACCCAGGACCTCTGTAGTCGAACATGCTAACCAATGGGGCAGTCCATGGATATCAGTATCATAACCTTTTACTGATATCAAATGTTTTTTTGTTCTGCTAAATATGCCGGTGTGTATAGCTTGACCGTAAGGCTAGGAACTCATCATCTTGTAGAACCGTGCGCTCTGCTGTTACGGTTGGTTGTGTGACGGTACTTGGCAGTGGCCGGTGGCGGGGTGGGGTACAACGCGCCACGCCACAACAACGAATTACAACGCCTTTTTGCAATAGTGACTATTATTTTTTAATTCTTCTGTGAAGTAAGTGTAACGCAACAGCTCGTTTCTGGTGTGTGCCCATGGAAGTCTGAAACTCAACTAATTTGAACGCAACTGGAGTGGCTGCGTAACCGCACAAATAACCGATCTCGTGAGTTTTGAATTAAAACCGCAGTTCCACAAACGCTGCGGGCGCTGGCAAAAACCGCGCCGTAAACTCTTAGCCTTATTAATAACATGGTATATAGTATTAACGCGATTGTTTGAGGTTATGGCTTTATTGTTTCTGGCACAATTTACTTCACCAGTATCATTATGTAGAAGTCGCACTTACAATGTTTTTATACGTAAGTGTAACTCTATCCCCATATTTTTAATTTACCATAAATTTTATCTGTGCTTTAAACATGACAATGTTACTACGAATAAAAAAAGTTCGTTATTTTTTTATCATTTTGTTACCATTTGTACTTTATTACGCAAGTAATTCATCAAGATAAAAAAATCAATGTTAAACACGATAAGATAATATTCATATCGCTAAACGGTATAGCAGTAGAGATCAATATCAGTGATTAGCATATTAGAAGACGAATATGTAATAAAGATTATTTCAATGAAAGGATGACTAATCTTATGCTAACCTTACACTCCATATAAAGTAACATCTTTGTTCTACATACATTACGTACATAGACATCTACATATTGCTGGCTTATGTTATGACTACTAATAATCGCTAGCAAAGCTCTCAACTTTTCCTAGAGCGGAAAACCTAGTAATTAATGTATTTAACGTAAATACGCCTTTACAACCGCATCCCTTGCGAGGCAATAAAAAAAAACGAATGATAACAAAGTCGGGGAATACCTACAGTTTAATGTTGTAGCTACCATCTGAAATTCAATTACACCACTATATAGAACTTATTACGTTAAATAAAAACTGTAACACATCGTGTGCGGCGGAAGGGGAACCCCCGATTCTGAAGCTATTACCCGTTATGAGATGTATTCACAAACGGTCGTGTCGATAACAAAGCCACATCCCATTTTTTTAATTGTTAGGGTTTAGATTAGAGGAAACATCTAGATATACTGGTTTATATAACTCATTAGCCTCTGAGCGAAGATGTGCTGCCAAGTAACAAAATTAGTTCCAGGTTGTATAAAAAGCATAATGTGTTCAACAACCTCACAAGAATACCAGGCGCAGTAACATATTATCTTACATGGCGAGGTCACAGTCAAGCTAACTTTTATAAGGTCTTGTAATAGAAGTGGACTCATAAACTGGTATAAATAATGCTAAATACTACTCTGCCAGCAAAGATGTACCAAATAACAGTTTTATGTTTCGGTACGATGCTGTATAGAAACCATAAGAGGTAATTTGCTTCTTACCAGATTAGCGTGCGTGCTAGCTATGTTAGATTATATTATCACCTACCATCAAGCGCTAACCTGTCAGCAATATAAATTAAAAGTGCGTGCGTACAAAGTACAGATATCAGAAGTGAAACATCTTTGGCGAACAATATTTGTCTTATTTATATTTGCATAAATCTAATACTTAAGATTTCAGAGACTTAGAGGGACGGAAAAAGGAAGTTATGTTAGGAATTTAATTGCCATTAAACTATTAAAAGTGTCAATAATTAAATGACGAATTGTAAATAAAAATGCCACGCGTTTTTTGCCAATATTAGAAGTTTTTAAATAAATTTTGTTTTGGAATTTAGAAGAAAGTTATGCAATTTTTATATTTTACTAAAATATGTATATTAAATTATTAAATGACAAGTGGCAAATCAAAATGCCACATGTTATTTGTCATTATTAAAACTACCTAACCTTCAAACGAATTAGCATATAAAACGCTGCACATCTTCGTGACGCCAATCATACGTTTCATCAGTAAAAGTTTAACTTTAAAAATTGTCATTCCCAATCCCGTGAAAATATAGAGTTTACTTAATGGAACAGCGAGAGATTCATTTGATGAACTTCACAGAAATCTTATTATGAGTGATATGTTTTAGGAAAACTCTGTAACTGTTATTGAGTATAGAAATTACCAATAGTACCTGCTTGTGATTACGAAATAAAAAAGATTTCGGTTTGTTGCCAAATATGAAATATATTACACAACACATGTCTTTCATGTTCACTCAGTGTTCTTTGTAACATACTTTCTTTTAATATAATTATAATGTTGACTAATTTTGTATGCCTTCTGCGATTTAAAAAATAATTGTAGCCATTATATCCTTATTTTGAGTCTTTTTCCAAATGCAAGGAAAATAAAAATTCATGTGTATATGATACATATATTTGTTATACAACTAGAGGTAAAAATGTAACTATGGTTATAAAACAAATTCATGACAAGCGTGGTATTATGTTAGGTTACACTATTACAGTGTACAAAGTAAAAACATTTATAAAAATAATTACAATATAACTTTGTTCTCTGTCAAAGAAATACAATGCATATGGTAAGTCAAATTTAATGAAATACATAGTTGAAATAGAATAAGAAATTGGCTTTTAAAGCATATCACCTTAAATGCATAAACTAAAACTATTTTCAACAGACAAAAGTACACATAAATCGCTTACAGATAGAAATTAGGCCTTTTACGGACATATTTTTATATTAACCATTTAACATTTCACATCTACACATTAAAATTTGTGCAAGAAGCCATTCACCAGTAACTAAAATTGTATCAAAATCTTACAAGATGGTAAATCCTTCAAAAATTTAGCACCACAACAACTTTCTCACTTTATAAATACTGAATATTATCACATAACACAATATTCACAATGGCAACCAACATATTTGTGCAACCAACATTTTTAATCATAGAAGTTTAGATCCTTAAATTGGACTTAGTTTTACACAAGAGATTCAGCAAGTTGTTAACTGACATGTAATTAATTTGTATTTACAAATGATATTTCATAATGAAATAGTAGTTTATATAACTTTCAATATATATATGTATAATCAGGTTGAAATATCAACAAATTATATGTAAACATGGCATATATACAAAACTTTCAGGTAAATACCACAATAATATTTATTAATACTTCAACCCAATAACATACTCACATAGTAAACAGTATCATTGGGTTGTAATATCAACACATGGTACATCTGGTACCATGTGTTGATACTAATAGATATTTTTTAATTTAGAATGTTTTAATAGAATAGTGTTTATCAATTTCCAAAACCTTTTAAGTTTCTACATAAATATGTACATGGAATAAATCTTAAATGATAAACTATGTCCAAATTAAGATGAAGAGGAGGGAGAGCAAAATATATTGAATTAACTCAAGGGAGGTTAGCTTATAGAAGTAAAGGTTTGTTTATAGTGGAGGCTCATGCCACTTTAAATGTTTTTCTTGAACTAGTTGAATGATTCTGACATGAACAGCTTGATATTTCTCAAACTTAGGTGGTATTGGACAGAGTCGATAAGTCACCTCATCTCCAGGCAGTGGTACATACTCCCCTTCGATGCTGTAAAATATTAAATATACAAAACATATCCAAAATGATGTCATTCAAAGTGAATCATAAGACTGTAAGCAGAACAGTTCCAAATTATATGGTACCTATATATAGTATAATTTATTAATCTTATCCTGTGGTTTATATTGGTGTAATTTTGAATGTTAATAGACAAATAAATTGGAATATATAAATTACATGACTAATCATTTCATTTTGGTAAACTTTTCAGTATAAATATTTTTGTAACAATATTTTTTAAACTTTTATCACAATTTAGAGTCATTAAAGATAAATGAAATTATACTTTATAGAATAATATGCTATATATATTCACATCCTATGTGTATATGTTAATTTATTAGTAAAAGCACATGTGTTAGTCAAAATTCTTGTGTAAACTATTTTGTTAAATTGATCAATAAAATCATATTTATTGCTTATAAAGATGTAACATATAATTAGCCAATTCATCATCAACAATTAACCAGTAATAATGTAAAAAGTGCAATGTAATTTTAGAATAGCAATAGTTTTATTATGTAGACTAATAGTTTAAGACTTTGTAAAGGATTTCAGTATATTTGAATATGATAAGAAAATAATTATTAATTTTAAGGCACATCAAGGTTCTCTAAAATGTTGATTATTTGACAATTTCATTATCAAATTCAAGTTTACAACATCTCTTTAAAATTATGACATTCATACATGCTAATTTATAACTGGTATCAGTGTAAACAATCAGCCATGAATACAGCCAAGTTATGGAAATGATTTCAATAACAAACAAAACCAGTTGGTACAAAAAACTGATTTTATTACCTTGAATTAAATCATTAAAGTAATACATAAGCAAAACCAGTTATTGTAGCAAAATATTCAAATGGAAAAATATAATAAATATAGGTGCTTGTGTATATCAAACACAGATGCATGCACAAACACATGGGTGCTCTTATAGTCTGGTGGGAAGGCAAATCTAACATGATACAAGAGAGATCAGACACCAATTTCCATTTAGTGCTAACACTGACAAAACTTCCAATATTGATTTTTAAATTAGTCCTACATACATCTCAAACCATTGATCTGCAGCTGAGTATATCCACAAGACAAAAAGACTGCCTAACAATTAAATTGTAATGGTAAAGTCTACAACAATTGCTTTAGAAGTATTGTAGAGTTAAATGATATTGATAAGTTTTTAGTTAGGTGGCAAAAAAAAGTATTGTATGTGATAAGTAAACTTATACGAAATATCTTACTCAGAAATGTGTAAAAATATATCTTCACCGCCGCTCTTAGGAATAACGAATCCATGGCCTCTCTCGCGGCAGAATGACTTAATTTTGCCGTACTCTACTGGATTCTGTAGCGCTCTTTCAGACCTATATACATTGAAAAATGCAATAGAATTTCAATGCAATATTTATGAAAATGCATGTGCATTATCATAAATAACAATACGATTAACTTAGAATACATACGTAGAAGCTGTACGATTTCTTCGGGTGATAATCGGACTAGGCAGTTGAAGATGTGCATGGGTTTTGTTTGGGGAATCATCGCTATTAAAACCGTTGTCGCTCGACATCTTAGATTAATTAAATACTTTAAGACGCTTACTATATTGTAATATCACATTAAAGTAGTCAGGGAAACCGTAACTAATTCGATTTAATGAAAACAATAACTTGATGAAAATTAAAATCAAATTGAACTAATGATAGAAAAAGACCACAGAGTACTTTAATAATTGAATAAAGATTCCAAATTCCAATATCTATTACGGAATACGGATAGGGGATTTGTGTTGACATTAAGTTGCTTAAAGATTTTATAACAATCTTAGTCTAGGTCTTCCAATGACAGATAATATGGCCTTAAACTGTTGCCTTATCTAAAAAATAATATTTAAAAATAATTGTACCGATTAGCATGATTCATAATATAATTTAGTCATCATAAGGTTTGGTTTCAAATAAATTTTAAAATAACAAGGGTGTGATTATCAAAGTGTTTTAAAACAAAGCTTTAATAAAGTTTGATATGGCTTACAAACAATTGAATATTTTTAAGCTTGCTCTTTACAATGCAAAAACATTGAAAATTTACGAAGTAAATATGTAGTGGCAACACTACATTTAATTATAATTATACACTTACATATTTTAGAATAATTTTATACCTTGTTTTTACTGAGAAATATTGTATTATATAAATAGAATAAATATACTAGGATATACATTATGAGATACATATATCATAAATATTGTAAAATTAATTGTCAACGAACGGACAGAGCCGTACATCTCATTTTTATATACGTAGCAGTGTGTAAACGTCTTTACCATCTCAAGTGGTCGTAAGGGATTGCGTCCCCTCAGACCTTGTCCCAGGTAATTGAAGCAATCACCTCTCGTAAATACGCGTTGCTACTTATATATTTATAAACGTAATATTTATAATAGTGTCTCCTCTATCCTTACGACCAGCTTAACGTTACCATCATCCAATCCCATTCAGTACAATCCTTCTGACTAAAAAATAAAAATGAAAGTGCTTTATTGGTGTAGTCTTATTCACATTACCCAAACATCGCACATCGCGTCACTGGTGATCCTACATCACCTCACCAGCCAGTTTAACGACAGAGACTGTATTTATGCTATAGCGTAGCAACGTAAGATACTGATCGTAGCAATTTGTATATTTAGAAAAGTCTATATATTTTTCTGGCGATAGCAGAGTTCGTAAAATCTCAATGAAAGTTTAAAAGGCTAGAACCCAGAGCCGTCCTTCCATCGACTGTTCTCAAAACTTCGTCAACATTTGCCCTGCCTGTTTAAAATTTAGCGGGAACAAATGCAGCAGGTATACATTTTAAAAGTACTTGTATCAAACACATGTATCGCGTAAAAATTTAGTAAAAACAATTAAGAAAGAGAATGCAGATATTTTGTTATAGTTAGTATAAATAATGAAATATTATAGAAAAAGTATTAGCATTTAATTGTTATTATGGGTATTATCATGTAAAATCTTCATAGCTATTTATCAATCATTACAAATCAATTTAATTCGGCACTTGATTGTATCGGCATGCCATCCTTGCATGCAGCTCCTCCCCCGCCGAGAGCTGAACATCGCGGGTATTAACTAAGCATAGTAGTAGAACACTGCTACTATGCTAACAGGCCCGTAGATTTGCACGCTGTACAAGAGAGGTTAAGCTAATATTATTTCGTGCGTATTGCCAGTCCTTTTACACGTGCAGTCTATGGATCGACTATACAAAGCGAGCCTACGGCGCCCTGAGAGTACAGTACAACAACGCGCTGAGGGTGGTGCTAAAAAAGCCGCGAAGTTGCAGTGCATCGGGGATGTTTGCGTATGCGCCGTGTAGATGATTTCTATGCGATCATACGCAAATGGACCGCGTCCTTGATGAACTGAATTGCCAGTAGCAGCAACACCCTCCTCATCGTGTTGGCGAACAGGATGGATGGCCCTTCTGGAGGTCCTGGAATGATGCGCACACAGGCACGAGGGGAACGCGTGTGGGCTCTGTGTAGGTTAAGTGTAGTTTAAGGAAAATTTTCTTTTTAAGTACTAACCCAGTTTAAGTATACTGGCACTAACAGACTGTACTAATGTAGGTTTAAGAAAAATTAACATATTATATGGACTTATGGTCTGAAATAAAGATTTATTATTATAAGTTCATAGTTACATAAGTTGTAAAACCAGTAAAAAATACATAATGTTGGCTTAATATGTTTATTTCAACGAATAACTGCGTTTGCATTTTAATAATGCACAGATTGTAAATGTAATGATTAATATTATATCACAATTTCACACTACAGTAAACTAGTAAGACTATTAAACACTTTTTTTTGACATTGATTATATATTTAAACACGTTTAATTTAGATCTCATATTTAAAACAAGACTATCCATTTTCGGCATGGTACATTACAACAGGAATAAATAAACACATGGTGATATTTTCAAACTATCATATAGCAGATTCGATATAGAACTTAAAAAGAGAGAATATACTTTATTGTACACCACAAACAATACGTGAAATATATACAACTTCAGCATAGGGTACAAGAAGTATTTCTGTCAGACAAATTTTGTTACAAAAAAGGATAGGTGGTTCCTAAAATCTATAGAATACATAAAATAAAACATACATGAATACATCAACAGATACAAAAAATACATATACATAGATACAAACCCAAAACTGTTATTGTTTTCGTTTCAATGGATTAAAGGTAACTTTGAACTTGAATTTGTAGAAATAAAATGAAGCAATACAATCAAATATTTTAACAAGTTGATACATGTCTTGTGTCAAAATACAAAACCGCCTCTATTTCTACATCAACAGGTGATTTGAAATAGAAAAAGTACTTTGTGTATTAAAATGGACATGTTCGGACTATTATATAGTTTATGACATACACTTTATGTAATCTGTCGTGTCCAAGAACATATTGAATAATGTTAACAAAGAGGTACCGCCACTGGATGTTTTTTTTTAAGTTACACTTGCATAAATATGAAGTAGAAAAAACATGAGAATTTTTATATATTATTTTGAGAAATATATCATTTATCTTTAGGTACGTTATTTCTTGGGCACATTCTGGTCTCCGTAGGTAGGGGAAGCTTTATTTTTGGCACAGGTATACCTTCCCAGTCACCCTGTAAGAAGGCAAAGATTTTTATTAAAGTAATACTATCTAAGGCTCTATACATTACATAAATTTTAATTTTACTTAAACTTGGAGAGTAAGTTGTTGAATGCGTTGTTAAAGCCTTACGACAAGTGCGATCGAGCCAGGGGAACGGACGAAATAAATAAAGCATTTGTCGAAAATTTAATATATATTATGTCTTATGGTCTCAAGCACAGTCGTTTTTTTCTAAATATTTTTATGATTTTCATCGAAGTATATGATATTCAGCTTCTTTACGTTAATTACGCAATAATTTCAATACCTATATTAAAAAAGCTAATTGAGAACTCATTTTATAACTTGACGGGATACTTAGATGAAAAAGCTTGGAAGTACATGATTTGCCCCGATTTAAATCTAATAAAATAATATGGCAATGACAATAGAAAAGGTAACTGAATGAGTTTACTGTGAGTATTCTCTTTAACTGGAGGCGAAATCGCTCGCGTAAAATAAGATTTTTATGTAGTTCTTTAACATTCTAATTAGTCGTTCATTGGAAATAATATGATATAATAACTAGATGAATGACTAGATTTAACGGTTCAAAATTGCTGTAAACTCCTAATTGAATGCAGATTTTTGGATTTCAATTTAAATATACCTGAAATCGGTTCCCATCAGATTTGTTACATTGCATTGATATCGGAGACTCCGTATAAAGAGTGTGTAGTGCTTTTGTCCTCAACGGAGTCCACGGCGATATTGATAAATAGTTTTCACGAGGAGAAGCGGTAAATGATATAGACATATTATCCCAACTGAAAAACTAATATTTATTGAATTAAAACTTCTTTAGGTGCACGAGGGTTAAGGTTTTATTGATGAAACGCTTGTTCAGCATCACGAAGATTTGCATAGTTTCTTATGCTAATTCGTTTGAAGGTTAGATAGTCTTAATATTTGCAAAAAAAACATGTGGCAAAATTTAATACACTATTCTTCATAAATTTTCTTTTCTAAATTTTAAATTCAAAAACAAAAAGTAATAAATAATTTCTAATATTGACAAAAACACGTGGCACACGTGGGTTCTATTTACAATGAGTCATTTGAAATTTAAATAAATCATTTGTGTTAATATTCGACGCTTTTAATATTTTAATGACAATTAAATTCTTGCTATTTCTCTCCCACTAAGTCTCATGAAATATTTTCATAATACATTTTATGAAAAATAGTACATTAAATGACGATTGGCAAATTAAAATGCCACAATTATCCGTAAATATTTTACCCTCATTCGTTAACGCAGTTTCACTTCAAAAACCTTTTACCCGCAAATTGAATAAAAACTCGTGACGACATTATTTTAAAGCCTTGTAAATCGTTTGTAGACATATTGATGGCCCCTACATATAAAACAACTTAGGTTTTAGACATTTTGACGTTTTAATAATTTTAATGATAATAATACGCAGTGGTGTGAGTATTCGCTTTGCTAGCAGAGCACCCAGGTTTAATCCTCGTTAGGGCGAATTTATCCATCCATCTTGGACTGTATCATCACTTCCCATCAGGTGTGATCACAGTCAAGCATTAACCTATCATCAATAGAAAAACTAACATTTATTTACTGAGAAATATTTTGGCCATATGATATCATATGAAGAAAGGAGAATGGCGAGTTACAGAGGTAATTTACCTCTTAAATGGTTTGCCATGTAACCGTATAACAATTAAGTTATCACCAAGGGAGTTTTGAGCTGAAAATAAAATAAAACCTACCGTTTTTCAAATTTAAAATAATCTTCTAAAGCCTTGTTTGAGACAGCACTTTTACATACTTCTAGTTCCGTGGCGGGGTAGTAGTGCATGTAGTTGACGCACATTTCATCCGTAATAGCATGACCGCCTATAGTAGCATTTTGTTTATATTTCGTATTGTAAATACATGTTGTTTCTAGATAATCGCCCTGAAAGGAAATTTGCTAGTGAGCTCTTCATGTCTCCAATTATAATCATCAGTTACTACATAAAAAAAACATAATGAAATAACCATTAATATTCCCTCTTACTCTTAATCTCATAAAAACATACTTGCCTTTAAAAAAACACACTAATTACACGACTCATATTCATCAACAAATACAACCAGTTCAAGGCATAGCAAGTTCACAACTATACCTTCAAGTGGTCACTGTGAACTTGACTTTGTAATTTCATTGGTTAGGGGGCGGGGTTAGCCAGGCGAAAAATGATAACTCACTGCATTTTTAACGCGACCGAACTATCACACACAAAGACACTCACATCTACGGAACAACCACTAGCTCTTAATAAGTACATAGCAAATATCCCAGTTTTAGCTTTTTATTGTTTCTTTGATATATGAATAAGTCGATTATTCATATCCGCTTTTTCATATCAAATATTATAAGCAATTTGTGTAATTGTTACCCATAATATAACTTGTCTATATTGTTGTAAATCCTTAAATATATAGGTAAGGCCAACAATAACATGAAAGTACTTTAGGAACTTATATTATTATTTTTATGAATCAATCTTGTTTATTTAAATTATTGCTACTAATTTATAATCATTATTATAAATATCAGTATTTTCTATTATACGTTTACATTAGTGTGTGTAATTTTTTGTTGTTTAATTAGGCAGAAACTAAGCAGATGCTTACAAAATATCAAATTTACCTTTGAATAGGTCATTTATTCAATAAAATTATAATATTATTCACGAATCGATATGGGCTTAAAAATTTTTAAATTGATAATCTATACACACCGGCATATTTATCGGAACATAAAAAAATATTTGTTATCAGTATCAATTAAGGTTATGATCCTGATATCAAACCTCTATTTTTATTTATGTATATAAAGGAATTACACGCCTGTGCTCAAGTCCGCATCATTGGAGCGTGGATTGGCAGATTAGACGTGAAAACGAATATATATTGTCTATTATGATATTCCCAACTCCGAAAATCAATCAATATTTTTTTTCTGATGGATATAAAATTCGCTTTTCAGCCTTTAAATGCGGGACAAAAGTGGCTTGTTCTTTTCCAGTTAGATTTCACGCCTAACTCAGTTTTCCTCTCGGTAACCTATCAATGAATTGTTTATCGCAAAGCCAGCTTAAATAAAATAATATATTTTTAATTACTGATTGAAAAGTCAACTTATATACGCACTAGGGAAGAAAAATAGCATCCTCCATCCAGATTATTTCGAAAACTTCGCGGGCGTGAACGCCCCATATTTCCCTAAGTCCATAATATACTGTTATTGTATATATATAAATAGTTTACCGGTAAAACGTGGACCGGTCGGTGTAAAAGTCTAATTTCTTGAAAGTGTGTGGAGTAGTGGAGATCTTTATTGAGGATAGGATGTTCAACTCCCCGCCGAAAGTGTCGCGTCCAAACTGCGACGCCCGTTAAATGTGTGTGTAGTTGACTACCGAAAACTATAATACCTTCTTCAGGTAGCCCCTGAAATATACATTATTTAATAGGGTTAGCCAAATGTTCCATAACAGTACATACTATCGAATAGGATTGAAACAGGTAATACAGTGCATATCAAGTTACTGGCAAACTCATTATGTATTGTTTATAGAGACAAATGCGTGTTTGGAAGTTTAAAAATAATAGTGACTACCACAAAGTATTTAAAAGGAATAGAGCTTATATTTTTTAGAAACTATGCTTTAAAATCCATTAAGTGTTGCTACATATTGATATCTATATATTCGTGTTTATATTATTGTAGAATTTTTTCTTTGTCTTTATGTATTTAAAGTAACGTATATTATAAGCGTATATTTGTACTTTTATCGAAATTCATTAAATACTCTCCTATATCAAAAGTGCTTCTGGAAGATATCTCTTTCACGAAATAAAAAGTGCTGTGTACATATTATCGTTATATATTCTTTATACTACTAGACTATAAGTCCATGTAAAAAATTAACCAGTGAAATGAACCACCGTGAATAACGCTTAGAAAGCTGTTACTAGATCATAAAATAACTTAGAGCGCTATGTCGTCATTTCTGACCGGTACAGGCGGGTACACGAGTAAATTTTATTTTTTATCTACATTTTATTTATTTTTTTACCGAATTATTACTGTTGTAAGATCATATATTTAAGTACGGCAACTTATTACCGTTGTACCTTATAGCCGTTCATTATAAATGGTAACAAATAAAAATATTAGGTGTAAGTCGCCTGTACCGTTCAGAAATGACGACATAACGCCCAAAGTTATTTTTATGATATAGTAACAGCCTTCTAAGCGTTATTGAGGTTTGTTTATTTCACTGGTTAATTTTTTTCCATGGGCTTGTAGTCTATAGGTACATAAATAAATAATAACCCGCTAAAGGAATTTTTAATATGTTAATAGTGTGTCTGCTATTTGAAACAAAATCCAACTCTATTTGAAAAAAGAGGTCAAGATAAGCGAAATTCTACCAGAATAATAGCACCACCTATTAATTGGTCTTATGAATCGAAATTTTACAGTGATGGCAGTAAAAATATATAATAAATTACAGCTTTACTCTAAAAGCATTATTGAAATACCAGTGTTGAAAAGATTATAAAATTTTGTTTGTACTAAAAATTTTTATTACAAAAAAGTAAAGCTAAATCATGATCTAAGCTTTTATAATAAATTCTTAAATTAATTAATTTGATATTAATAATTACTGACATGACAAAAATTATTGACATCACTAAATATATTCATGCCATTAAAGGGCAAATACAGTGGAACTAATTAATATGTTTACTCCATTATTGTCTGTATATAGCAAATAAATTATTTTGAATTTCAAATTTATGAATTACCACTCCTGTGCATTGTGGGATGCAATATGCGGTGAGCGGGAATGCTTCCTGCCCTCCAGGAATAGCCATTTTGTCCGTGTATTCGAGCCCCAGCTCCATTATAGCAGCATTATATTTACGTTTGTTGGATGTTAAGTGAAGAATGATTCCGGAACTGTCAACCCAATCTATATAAATAAATAAATTTCACTAATTTTTCCTTATATTTTCGCCATTACTACTCCTGATAAATGCGGTAAAGGATTTGGTTTGAGTATATAATTTAATTTTTACTTTGAGCAATTTACCTAGCTCTTAAATTATATGTCGGAGAATAAGAGAGAAGGAGAAGCATAAAGCACTGGGGCGAAGAGTTCTCTGCCGACATCGTCATTAATGGCATCCATAATTTAATTTCATATACTGTGGGAGTTCGTGCAATCAAACACTTTATTAATTAACACGGATTATAATGTTCGATCACTTAATGTTCCCAATATCAATTTACACAAACTCATTAACAATAATAGCTAGGAACTAGGACAGATGACGCCAGCGTTCCACAGACACCTGCCCTCCGGCATATAAAATACTAGAAATGCCTGGGAGATTGGCGTACAACGATGGCGTGCTAAAAGAATAAGCATGAGAATTAGATTTATAATTTTTACAATTTTTTTACACATAAAAATTTCTTGTATTTCTTGCGTATTGTATAAAGCATATAAACTATCTATCTTGTAACATAAGGATCTGTTCGGTGAATTATTATCTGCTAAATATTTGTATTAAAAGCCTTATATTAGATGGATATAATTATTATCACCATTTCGTAGTTCAGGGTTGTTATAATGGACTTCGAGCATAACATATTTGTTTGCATTCGGACCTCCAAGAGGTAAACCAGCTTCCTCTGGATAAGCAAAGGGAGGTGCACCCATTGCCCACGCTGCCTTTACCTTGAAAATAAGAAAAAAATATTTATTTCATGAAGCTCATACAACTACAATTTGGTCAATGACTATGGATCTTAAATTATATTACGGAAATAATACGATAACTTTCCGGAAATATTTACATTAGTGGCAACCACCAAAGTATTGTCGAATAAAGGTGCAATTGCTGCTTTCCCTTTCCTACCCGGATGCTTGGTTTAAACATGGATAAACACCATTTTCGGCAGTGTGAGACATATTTTCGGGCTGTTTGTTCTAGATCCATTTAATTTACATTGCACTGTGGTGTGACTTTATGACGTGTCTATGATGTTCCACTTACTCTTAATCTCATAAACACATACCTGCTTTTTAAAAAACACACTAATTCTGATTTTCACATGACTCACATTTATTAACAAATATAACCAGTTCAAGGTATAGCAAGTTCACAACTGTACCTTCAACTGGTCAGTGTTAACTTGACCTTGTAATTTGAAAAGTTTTGATTGGTTAGGGGGCGGGGCTAGGCCGACGAACAATGATTACTCACTGTATTCTTAACGCGATCGAACTATATATACACTATACACTAACTGGACATTACCCCAAAATATTCTGTGTGATAAATATTAATAAAAAATTACCTTTGAGCAAACCTTTGTAGAATCGGGTCTTTTTTCTGAAAAGCAATTGCCTTCATAAATCGGAATGTCCTTGTTGTGATCGTCATCACAATAGAAAACCTCCATGTGATGTACCAAACCCTCGTTGCCTTTTGTAATAGTTGATTCGAACTAAAAACAATATTTTTTTAATCTAGAAAATTGGTAAGAGATAAATTACCTTTTAATAATTTCTACATCGTACTTCCAATTGTCACCATTACTTTAAACATATTAGATAATACAACATCCTAAAAGCTTAATGTTTAAAGCTTAATACTATTCTTCATTTTTTAAATTAATTATATTTTTTACTACTTAGTACAACAATATCTCGTCGTTAGAAAATACACGTAGGCAATTCTTATCTTAATTTTTTTTTAATGTAGGTTCTACCTGCAACGACAGTGTAGAGACTATTTAAAATAAATGATAAAAAATATTAGAAATTCAGACTGTATTCAAATTCAATTTTTTGTTATTCAAGTTGGCTATTACAGCACTTTTGAATCGTCAAATATAGTTTGGTCTATTTTCAATGAACGACTGATGATGAAATAAAGAACTACTTACAATCTAAAGTTACGTGGTTTCCTTCGCGGGTAGAGTTGGGTGTCACTTTTTATCATCATCATCGTCGTTACAATATATTTATACTTAATTTATTTTATTTAGATTAGAGGAATTCATTCACTCCCATGCCTTTTTATCCATTAAGTAAGAACAATTTCGCAATTAGCTTTCCTTTAATAAAAGATTCAAACTTATTAAGTGTAGCTTCTTCTGGAAGTTGATTATAGAAACGTATACTAGAATTGATAACAACTTTGCTTTTGTTTCTTAAGTTATATGAGGTGCATTCACTTTTTTTCGTAAAAGGGTCTATATTTAACCGACTTCAAAATAGGAGCAGGTTATCAATTCGTCTGTAATTTTTTTTAATGTTTTTTACCTCATAACTTTCGACTGGGTGAACCGATATTGATGTTTTTTTTTATATGAAAGGTGGTGCTTGTCGTAGGGTCCCATTTTTTTATGGACGTACAAGTTTTCGCATATCATCACATCATTATCAGACGTAACTAAAATAGAAAGAAATTGTATTGAGGCCAATGACCTGTACACAAGATGACATTCTAAGTACGCTAACGCTTGCAGAACGCTTAACAAGTATAGGGGGAAAACGTATCATATCAACATGTCTCGTGATCACATGAACAAATTGTAGTATTCTATTCTTTCGACGTATTGTAACCGTACTTAGAATGTAATCTTAACTAGAGGGGCTTATCCAATTACCTTAATTATGTGATGTTCAGTCTCAGTAACAACCTCCGGTAGTCTGATAACTTTACACCAGTACGTGGTATCACCACCGGGAACCTTTAAATTCTTGTTAGTTATATGTAATTCATGCCCAGGTAATTGTGGTGTAAACGGCGGAGTCAGTAAACGTACGCGGATAAAACCGTGGTCATGAGGTGAAGTACATGTTATACAAAGACCCTTAGATGAGAACAGTTTGTCGACCCCACGAGCCCATATTACGTGGACGGTGCCATCCTAAAAATTAATACAAGAATTGTTTTATTGACCAGAAACGATATAAAATAAAAATAGTGCATGAGTACAAAGTAAAGTTCAGAAGTGAAACTTCTTTGGCAAACTAATTTTTAAGTCATGTTTATATTTATAGAAAAGTAAATCTTTAGATTTCCAGAACCTATAGGTAGGAAAAGGAATTTAATTGTGATTAAAATATTAAAAAATCAAAGTCAAAAATTCTAAATTAAAATTGTGTTTGTTTATCAGTATATTTTCTTTATAAATGTATCATATAAGCAGTCTTCAGATTTTTTTATCATAGATATTTTTTTCTGTGTTAGCAGCAGTAGAAAGAGGACTGAAAAATAGCTGCATCCACCTATTTGCTAATATATCTTTAAATATTCCTTTTATATACCTTTTTCAAAATTAAAACGTGATGTTGTGAGTGTAGTATGCCGACAAATGGATGTGGGTGCCGTGAAAAATAAAAGAATCAGACGTAGGGAAGACAGATTCTGCCCTTGACAGCTTGACACAACCGACCACAGCAGTATCGTCGTGACCACGATCCATGCAACTGGGTCGAAATGTCGGCAAAATTAAAAATTAAAAATTAAAAAGCGCGATCGTGATATGTACCCGTTCAAATAGTCAATATACCTGTAAAGGTTTTATATATCTTATGTAAAATTAATTAATAAATAAAATTTAAAACAATTGATTTTAACTTCCATACTTTATTTACCAAACATGCAAACATTAACACCTTAAGTTAATCTTTCCATGTTTGGTAAATATAGTTATTTATTATTATTAAAATTTAATACTAATAATAAAAAAAATAAAAGCTTCAGCAAAGAGGAATACTGCATACCCTACTTTGAAATTTTCAGCAACTTTCATAGATAACACAGCAAAACCAAAGCAATAACGTTTCCTGCATTAATTATCTAATCTCAATACAATCTTTTTTCTTTGATAAAATAATTAATTTAAAAAAAACGCTATTGGCCCCAATCCATGACAAAATACTATACATAGGTTTGGTAACGTAATTACAAAATAAATACCTCAATGACATAGTCGTCTTTGTCGCAGGTATCGAAATCACGTTCAAATACAACACTCCTAGTTTTTAGGTCCACGTAGAAATCTTTGCAGTCCTGCTTGTTATCCCTCAATAATCTACCATTTTTATCCGCATGCATATCCTTAAACATACCAACGAATATTTATTAAATGATTTTATTATTTCCGAAGTCAATTTTATCCTATACTTAAGTATAATAATAAAATGTCCATCTGTAATGTACAATTACTACTTTTTAGCAAGTGCATTTGAATGTTTACATAATATTTATAACCTCTAAAAATATTTCCCATCTATCCGTCTCTTCGTTCCTCTTTATCTTCTAGATGGTTGTACCGATTTTGACGATATTAGCACAGGCAGGTAGTTGACGTTATAAGGGTTGAAAACAGTGCTACGATTTTAATTCCGAACTTTTCACGTTAAATTGCAAATTTAAACTAATAAGTATTAAAAATTCCTTTCTTGCGACAATCTGTGTTAGAAGTTATATAAGAATTCCATTTCAAAGTCAAATCGTGCAAAACCAAACGTTAACCATAGTAGATATATTTTAAACTTCTCCAGCTCTAAATAATGCTTACCAAGTTGCTTCCCAGTAAACATGCTTCGAAAAAAAAAATTATATGAACTTAGTAAACCTCATACGAACTTCATAATCATATAATCATTGACCATTAGATGTGAAATACAATATATATGTATACATATTAGAAAACTTGTTGTATGTTCATAAAAGTATTGACTCTTTTAAAAATAAAGTGAATGCACCTCATGTAACTTAAGAAATAAAAATAAACTTGTTATAAATTCTAGCATGCTACATAAAATTAAGAATTCATTTAAGAGTAACTGTATACGTTTCTATAATAAATGCCCAGAAGACTTTCTAGAGACGTCACTTAATAAATTCACATCCTTTGTGATAAAGAAAATTAATACTATAATTTGAAAGATTACTTAAACGATATTAACGCGTGGGAGTAAATGAATTGCCCTAAATATAATAAATAATTATAATGACGATGGCAAAAAAATACAAAATACCAGACTGAATTTGTTGTGAGTTCTTCACAAGACAGAGCGCAAGTGAATCCTCGTAACTTTAGATTTTAAGTCGTTCTTTGATACCATAATTAGTCGTACATTAGAATTAGTGTGTGGAAGAAACTATTTGACGATTCAAAAGTGCTGTAAATGTCTACTGTAATTTTTGAATTCGATTATAACTGAGCACATAATTCTTGGTCTTACAAGTATATACATATATATTTGATGTCACAGTTTTATAACAAACCTCAAAGTGATCTTGCCCCTTATAATCGGTCCACACTAAGCATACATCTGAGTTCTCTAAATCGCCTCGATCTGAAAATCCGAGAACGAACCAATTTATGGATGGCGCTTTTTCCGAAAATTCCAGACAAAATCGAATTTTTTGTGATGCGTAGTCTACTCTCCATTTTAATGTTAGTTCTCCCTTTGGATCTAGCACTGCTTCGCTTCTCGCTGTTAATCGATCTGGAGTAATAAAAACGCAATTTATATATCTAAAAAAATAAATTTTAAATAGGTAATGGAATAAAGTGTTTTATGTAGCTAGTCCGGGCAGTGCCACACGCATATTTTTCGATTTCGTAGAATTATGATATTTCGATTGCCTCATTGGTCTAGTGGTTAGCATGTTCGACAACAGACATGAGGTCCTGGGTTCGAGCCCCGGGTCGGGCTAATTCAAAACTCAATATTGAGTTTTCTATTAAGATTTTCTCAATATTTGCCCGAAGTTGGGAAGTTGGAGGTGTGATCCTCTCCCGTGCCTCGGAGAGAACGTTAAGCCGTCGGCCCTGCGCCTGATCTCACTTCGGTTGTGTCGGATTGCCGTCACATTGACTTTGAGAGTGAAGGAATAAAGAGTGCACTTGTGTACTATGCCTGCCAATCCGCAGTGGAGCAGCGTGGTGGGTCTATGCTCTAAAAAACCCTCGCTCCTCGGAGTAAGGGTGTCTGTGCCCAGCAGTGGGACGTTAAAGGGCTGCTACTTACATGATATTTCGTCAAACTAACAAAAAAAACCAAGAATTTATTTATAACAAACAAAATATACCATAGTACCCTGTTAATATTCAAATAAAATAATATATATAACTTACCTGAATTATTGTGAATCAACAGAGCGTTATCGTAACATATTAATGTTAAAAATATACAGGTAATATATTTTATGTACATCGTTCCCTTGTCGGTCACATTGATTTAAAACTAGATGTTGAAGACGATTCCTGAAGATGTCTAGTCTCTCTGGATGTTGAAGTTCAAATGAAAGCTTTTGATCAAGCGCGATTAAAATGAGGATGCTTTCTGCTTTAGGCACCGAGACGTGTAGGGTTAGCATATAATGTACAGTCAGTAAGAAAAATCATTCAAGTTGTATTTTTATTTTACACGTAAACGCGTAAAAGTTTCGTAAATGTGCTAAAAATTAATTATTTTACATACTCGTTACATGTTACTGGATAAATTCTTCTATGAATAATTACTGAACAGTGATAAATTAAATATCGTAAGAAATTTCTATCAATCGTTAAAGATCAAATAATTAAATATTGCGTATGAGATAACATTACACAAAAATAGTTATGCAGAAGACGCTTATATGATACTAGCGAATCTCTCTGTATATTCGATCAAGTTGTCAATTTAGACTATTCTCGAAACCAAATTTCATCTAAATCAGTCAAGATGTTTACGACTATTCAAATACATAAACATAGAATATATACCTATATAATTAAACACATAAGTATGGGTGGTCAGGTCACAGTTTGATGATCATACCACCGCGTTTATCAAACTATATCATACTTTGGAAAAATCATATAGCTGTTAAAAAACGATGCTTAAAAATATATCATAAGTACACAAATGGTGGACTGCCTCATTGGTCTAGTGGTTAGCATGTTCGACTACAGACATGAGGTCCTGGGTTCAAGTCTCGGGTCGGGCCAGTTCGAAATCGATATTGAGTTTTCTATTAAGATTTTCTCAATATTTGCCCGAAGTTGGGAAGTTGGCGGTGTGATCCACCCCCGTGCCTCGGAGAGCACGTTAAGCCGTCGGTCCTGCGCCTGATCTCTCTCTCCGGTCGTGTCGGATTGCCGTCACGTCGGACTATAAGAGTGAAGGAATAGAAAGTACACTTGTGTACTATGCCTGCCAATCCGAAGGGGAGCAGCGTGGTGGGTCTATGTTCTAAAAACCCTCTCTAATATGAGCGAGGAGGCCTGTGCCCAGCAGTGGAACGTTAATGGGCCGCTACTTACCTTACACAAATGGTAGTACAGTAGTAATTTGGGTATCTTTAAAATACTATCTTGCAAAATTAGGATTTTATACTGGACTCTTAGAAGTAAGCGATTGTACCTAATATTTAATACGAAACTTCTCTTCGTGAAAATATCTGCGGCAAAGTATAGATGCACATCTCGGAATGTGGGGCGAGTAGACGGTTTATTAAATTCCATCGGAATTACTTCCACCCCCAGCGAATGCCATCAGCCGCTCACCTTCACTAATGACTTTGTAATTCATACCTTATGTCATTAGTATATTCGATAAAGATGTTTTATAATTAATGAGAAAAGCGAGAAATACATCAAAATGCATCGTACTTCGGTGTGAGAAATACACAAAAATTAAATAGAACAACAATTTAAAATTCTAGCTTATTTTCTTTTATATCTCACACCAAGATAAAATGAGAACATCTTTGCACACCATTTTATTAATGAATTTGCATTTTTTCAAAAGTTAAAAAAAATCCTAATAAAATTAATTACAGCATGATTTGTGATGGGTTCATCGCAGCATTCTGCGGGGTACGGGCCTCGAGGCAGGGCCTCATTGCCCGGGCATCTTTCATCGAGCATTCAGTAAATGCCCGGTACTCTTTTTTGCCCGTATTTTATACGGGCTGCATCCCGCAGGCGACGTCAGCGGGTCCATCCTGGTCCAGCATGATTTCATAGTGTCCTATTGGACTAGCCGGCTAGCGATAAGGAATATAATGACGTCACAACCAATCAGAGGTCGATTTGTTATTCTAGTGCAGCGGTCGGGGAACCGGGGTAAATTACCCCAAATGGGATAAAATGAAATGGACATTTTGGGGGTAAAAATGAAATTTTTATGACTAAAAAGTTTATATTCTTATCCCAAGCGCTTTCAATTTGTTATATACAGAGGAAAACAAATCGCCCCCACAGAAAATATAAGTAAATATAATAAATATATATATATATATATATATATATATTTATATATATATATATATATATATATATATTTATATATATTTATTGCACACATTCTGAATCAATATGATTTACAAAAATAATAATGCAGATTGCATGCAGATTAACAATTTAGCACGAAGTGTGTAAAGGCGGCCTTATTGCTATAAGCAATCTCTTACTGGCAACCCTTGCTGAAGGGAATTTATTGATTGGATCGCGGGGAATTGCGCAAATTTGATATAATGTCGAATAAATACATATTTTAAATATCCATACATATATATATTATAACAATACTTACATAATTACAAATAAATACATAATATTTACATACGTAAAATACTATACATATACACACCCACATATATATATATACACCATATATATAAGTAATATATTACATAAAACTAAATATGTTAAAGATTTAAAAAGTGATTGAATAGACGACGCTTAAAAATGGGAAGTGATTCAGGCTGACGGATTTCTCGAGGCAGGTTTTTCCATAGAATAATTGACGTAACAGTAAAAGACTTTAAGTAATAGTTTGAATTACAGGATGGAATAATTAAACGATTGTCACTAGTGCAACGGAGATTTATGTCAAGATCACGGATAGAGTTGGCATACGTGAAACGTTGTCTTAGATATGAAGGAGCTTGAGGGTTAGTGAGAATGGAATAAAGCAGTGTCAGACAGTGCAGATCTCGCCGCTGCCGAATAGGAAGCCACTTAAGGCGCGCGCGAAATTGTGACACATGGTCAAATTTACGTAAGCCAAAAACAAATCTTATACATAGATTTTGGACACGTTCAAGCTTATCTAGTTGATGTTCAGATAGGTCAGTATAACATGAGTCCGCATAGTCAATTATAGGCAATAGAAGAGAGTGAGCCAATGCAATTTTTGCCTTAATGGGGAGAAAATATTTCCAGCGCCGTAAACAACCGATAGTGGCATAAACTTTACGACTGACCTGTGTCACGTGATAACACCACGACAAGGAGCTATCGATATGTAGCCCTAGGTTTTTTACGGTTGAAGTTATTGCCAAATCAGAGTTACCTAATCGAATAGGGGCAAGGGTATTATTATCAAGTTTAGCTAGTTGCTTTGTTCCTCCTAAAACTATAACCTGAGACTTTGCTGGATTGATATTCAGACCATAAGATATACTCCATTGATTAATAATCGCTAGATCGGAATTCAGATTATTAATGGCCTGGTTAATGTTGAGGGCAGAGGCAGCGGTATATACTTGGAGGTCATCAGCATATAGATGAAAGGAAGAAGTGAGAAGATGAGTTACAGAATTAATATATATAGCAAAAAGAAGAGGAGATAGAAAAGTTAGTCTCATGTTTAACACACTGCCGGCGGCCACGAAGATAACTATTGAACCAAAGGATGGCATCAGAAGAAACATTAATTGACTTTAGAACGGCCAGAAGCAAATCGAAGTCAACTGTATTAAAGGCATTACTAAAATCCAGCAAAGCCAGAACACTGATTAATTTCCTATCCATATTATTTCTGATATCATCACATATCTTGATCAGTGTAGTGATGGTGCTGTGTGCAGTACGGAAGCCTGACTGATACGGACTAAGAATGCTATTATTTACCACGAAAGTTTGTAGTTGGTTATACACCACGCGCTCAATCACTTTAGAAAGGAATGGAAGAATGGATATAGGTCTAAAGTGAGAGAAGCTGGTGGGAGTATTAACTTTCGGAATCGGTAACACGTAGGCATTCTTCCATGTTTCAGGGAATTCGTTGGAGGAAAAAGAATAGTTAATTATGTGACATAATATGGGAGCCGCTATATCTAACAGACAAAGTATCATTTTTATGCTATATATTACATTTTTATGTTTTCTTTTCAAAATTATTATGGGGACGATAATGTGAAAGATGCTAAAAGAAGCAATTTGTTTTTTTTGCTCTTCGCCATGGGGTAATATCAACTTACACAAAAATATTTTGGGGTAAAAATTAAAAAAGTTCCCCAACCGCTGTTCTAGCGCAATGCTAGTTTTCTATTAGCTAGTTGTAGATATCACTGGTTCACATCTCACAGGATAAATTAACATATATACATACTTAGCATCACGCCTCATTCCCATAGGGGTAGGCAGAGACATCATCCTTCCACTTGCCACAATCCTTGCATATCTCCTTTGCTTCTTTCATTTTCATTGAACCTTTCATACATGTTCGCCGGTTTAGAGTACTCTTGACTTGGCCCTTATTTAAAATGTCCTGGATTTGATCCAGGAATGTTCGCCTTGGTCTTCCCCTTCCAACTTTCGCATTCACTCTGGACTCATAAATCCTTTTTGCCAGTCTTCTTCCTGCATTCACTCTCTTTTCAATATCACTTTCACACGTTCCATCTTTTGTAAATTTAGATAATAAGTAGTAATTAAATAAATTCTTTCACCTCTTCCATTTGTTCCCCATCTATCAAAATATTGCCATTCATCATAGATTCGTGTCTTAGAAAAAGCATAACTTTCGTTTTGTTTACATTCATTTTCATTCCTGTCCCTTTCAAAGCTTTATTCATAATATTTACCATCTCCTGTAGCTCATTAGCGGATGTCGCAAGTATTACTTGATCATCAGCGTAAAGTAAACATTTGATGAGTAATTCATTCATTCTTAACCCATACATACTTTCTTTTAAATCTGTCAAACAGTTATCCTTGAATAGGTTGAACAGCCACGGTGACGCAACACATCCCTGTCGAACCCTTCTTTCGATAGGAAACCACTCCGTGTACGCCCCGTTTATTCTGACACAAGCACTAGAACCCTCAGAGAGAGACTTCAATGCTTGAATCAGATTACCTCTCACCCCATACGTAGATCACGTTCACCTCACCACTCGATCATAGGCCTTTTCTAAATCTACGAAAGCGCAATAAACTTTTTGGTTTTTGGACAAATTAAAATAAAAGCATTTTCTACTTTATGTGAGCTTGGATCGGTAGGAAGTTGCGTACCAGCTTACCGCCCAAGATGTGCCTTCGGGAAAAAATAGAATTGCGTCACGATGCTGTGTAGAAATCATAAGCGGTAAATTACCTCTCACCAGTTTAGTGCGTTTCCATCTTCTACTGTATCACTTATCCATCCAGTGGTTATCGGCAAGTACAACATTACAGCAATCGCAAAAAAATATTTTTATGAATAATTAATAAAAAAATTGCAATTTTAAAAAATTAAACATTCTTGAGATGAACATTTTTTATCATATACACTTGAATATTGAATGAATTGAATGACGTTATCGTTACTATGTATGTACCTACTTTAACTTGTAAGCCCCTTCTTGGCTCACAACTAACTATACTAAGCTAATACACTAAAGTAAAAATAAAACCTGCACCGTTTCTTACTGCAACTATCATAAGATAGTATTCTTGGACTTGATTGTAGCTTTGAAATACGGAAATATTTTCTGACATAACGACGTACATTTTAATCGCGACTGACAAACGTACGATATTCAACGAGCAAGCGTTTTGTAGGGCTGTGTTTGTAGCTGTTATTTATTTCTGCTTGGTATTGCTTTATATAGTGGGATTAAAAAGTTACGAAAATAAAGCTGCCATTAAATGTCAAAAATATTTATTTAATATTATTTTAAAATCTGTACATATAAATTTGTACTTAATCTTCTACTTGTGGATCTTCTTTATTTACAGGTACCGGATCTTCGGTCACTTTTTCTTCAGCGATATCATTGTTTTCATCGCGTGATAACTGCGGTAAAATTATTCAAAACTATTAAACTTCCACGTGTGATTTTAAGTATTAAAACTAACTTTTATATGAATTAAAGTAAGACTAAAAAGAGTTGATCATAGAACAAATGACACATCAAACGTAGGGTTAGGTTAGACATCCCACAGCTGGGCACAGATCTCCAAACTCGTAAGAGTTTTTAGACTATGTACCCATAACCTTGTTCTATTGTACGTTACACATATCTCAGAATTATTCTCGGGATATCATATCCACACGTGTAAATCCATATGTGAAAAGCACAGTAACAAATTTAAAATAACAATTGGACACTTAAGGTTTATAAAGAGAACCGAGTTCCTACCTAGGATTCGATCATTGGGCTCATAACGTCCCTTCACGGCTTTGATATAACACTTCATGTTACTTCATTAATTCTTAACGCATATTTGTAACATCACATATTAATTAACAGAAAATGTTCGAAGCGATGTTGATCGCGTAGTTTCTGATTCCGTGGGAATATCATATTTCGTGACCGTATACACTGCAAAAGGTGTCCCATCGCCAAATTTAAATTTATTAACGAAAAATAAGTCTTAATTAGCGAGTTTAGTGGTGTAAAAATCTTCGTAGTAATGCCTTTCTAATGAAACCGACTTGGGGCACATCGATCGAATAGTTTCAAGAACGAACAGGGCCTCTAGACAAGTTACTTACGAAGATTGCTAACGCTTAAAAAACGTATGTGATTGACGTTTCTTATTGAAACTAATCGAAAAATTAAACGTCATTCCCATACAATTTAGCGTTAGCAATCTTCGAAAGTAATTTTTCTAGAGGCCCAGGGCCCGCAGCCAAGTTACTATCGAAGATTGCTCACACATAAAAATGTATGGAAATGACGTTAAATTTTTCGATTAGTTTCGATAAGAAACGTCATTCCCATACATTTTTTGAACGTTAGCAATCTTCGAAAGTAACTTGTCTAGAGGCCCAGGTCTCTAACGGATATAAGCAAGAACAATGTATGTGCATGTTTGTCTGTGTTTGTTCCTTTCTCTGCGTGTGTTAGTATGTCTGTTTGTGTTGAGTATAGGTAAGTGCTTCTCATATAGCAATTTATTGAAGTGAAGCTTCTTTAGGCGCATGAGAGTAAAATTTGTACGAATGAAAGTCGCGATTAGCGTCACGAAGAATTGCAAAGGTTTTTATACTAATTCGTTTGAAGATTAGGTAGTTTTACAAATTACATGTGGCATTTCAATTTGCCACTCGTCATTTAATAATTTAATATACCATTTTTCATAAAATATGAAATAAAAATATTTCATAAATTCTCTTTTCTAAATTTGAAATTCAGAAACAAAATTTAATTAATAATTTCGAATATTTACAAAAAATACGTGGCATTTTATTTTCGACACTTAATATTTTTACGACCATTAAATTTCTAACACATCTTCCTTCTCCCTCCCTCTAAGTCTCGGAAATCTAAAGTTTTAGATTTGTATAAATATAAACAAGACTTAAAAATGTTTGCCAAAGAAGTTTCACTTCTGACATGTGTACTTTGTACGCATGCATTTTTATTTCTTTATTTTATAATATTAATTGCGAAAACAGTCCTTTAATTATTATTTGTACGATGGCGATACTCACCTCTCTCTCAAACAGTATGGCCAGCTCCACGTGCTTTGTGTGCGGGAACATATCCACGGGAACTGCTCGTATGGGGACAAAAGGAGCACCCCTCAACGTCTTAGAGGAAGGACGGGAGAGATCCACGAAATTTTTTATAGCGGATGCCGGGCTACATGATATATATACCAGCCGTTTCACTTTCTTTGTGTTACGGAGTTGTGTTATTGCGCGCATATCTGTTGGATTATTGTTGTAAGTTATTTATTTTTACAGTTTTCAAACAAATTCAAACAGCAACGCAGAGTTTTGGTAGCGAATCGACCAAGGTCTCGAAAGGTCCATTTATTCTTACACGTTGTGCACAATGATTAAGTTAACGAAACCACTACCTTCATAATAACAATTTCAAAAATTATATGACGATATACGTCAAATAAAAAACCAAGCAATTAAAAATATTGATGCTACTTACGTAAGCCAGCCCTGGGTGGGTCCACTATAGCTATGACGTCATCTCCGGTTACCCTCGCTAGTACTGAGAGCAAGATGTCTTCCGCTTTTCCGGTGAAAAATTCACAATTCTCTATTTTGTTGAGTTCTGCGTTTGCTTTTGCGTCTTTCACAGCTTCCGGTACCAATTCAAGACCGAGAACTTTGTTGCAATGCTATTTTGGAGTGCGAAATAATAATGTTGTATAAGATAGATTTCAATATAAAGTTTTGCCCTTTATGGATATTTTCACCGCGCTGTTTGAAACACTTATTAAAGCGCAATAATTATATTTTTGTATATTAAAGTACATGTATTTATACTTTTTCAACACACAGATACACACGCAAGCGGTCACACATACGTACACATACGTATACATACGCACACATACACACACACGTTACATTAGAAAAGTAACTATTACTTAAAACTTCTGATGTTCTACTTTATTAATTTTTTCTTTCATACGAATCTTGAACAACAAAAGAATTACCGAATTGGTGCAGCCGTGCACGCGTGATGCTGTGACATACGGAAATAGGGACTCATTTTTATAAAAGAGATTATTGCAAAAGCTTTTTTGAGTATATTCTTTGATACACTGGCTGCCCTGGAGCTATATAATATTATATTTTTTTGGCAATAGTAATATTCAAACTTATAATTTAAATTGATAATGGTGGCATTTCCACCACTAATCCTAATAAATACTTATATTATGTTGGGGCCAGTGCCCTGTACAGGTATGAGGGAGTCCTGGCTTCCCGTATGGATCGTAATGAAACGAGTGCGGACTGTATAAACGGTTTATGACAATATAAAATATAAGTATATTAATGCAAAAGCGAAAAGTGCGTCCGGTCGACTAATGCGTCGAATGCCGAATGTGTGGCGTGATGTGGACGCGATGCCCCTGTCGGCGCGCAGTAACGCTGAGGTGCGGGGTCGCGGGGCCGCGGGGGCACTGAAGCTAGCGCGCGCCCGTGTCTTGTCCATACTCCCGGCGTTGAAGTAGTGTCTTCAATATGAAGGTAAATAGGGGGCATGTATGGCGCCTCCTCCTCAAACGATCTTCTTCTTCGCTGCGATGTCAACTCCGGCAGCATATGAAGAATCTGCCCGAGTAGTCGTGTGTTGACGCACAGGTCACATATTCATCAGATATCTGGTTCAGGAATGTTATGTGTTGGTGAATGTACTGATTCAAATAAATCTTGAAGACGAAGAAGAGATTTGGCTGTTGTAACAGGAGGACGTGCAATCGTGATATCGCAGGATAGGATGGGAGCATGTGATAAAGTGATCGAGTGGATTGTTAGATATAGGAATGAAAAGGACGGAATATTGCATTGACTTGAAATAATTAATTATTCCTAATGTTTGAGCTAAGGTGCGTCTTAAATATATATTTCATTGATTAGGCAGATTTTATTACACGTCGAATTATTGTGCATAAATTAAGATACTAAAGAAATTTATACCTTTCTCGCTAGTGTCTGCTGGTGTTACCTAGTCAAGAATGTTAGAAAAATTATTCAATTAATATCCGAATCCAGCTCTTGGCGCCAAACAAACACAGAAACGTAACATTGTAAATCATTACTGACCATAATATCAATATACAAAGATCATAATATCTTGACTTTAACTAATTGGTTTTATCTAAATTATAACAAACAAAAAAAGTTTATGAATTCAGCTAATCTAATGTGACCCGTGAACCTCGTGAAGTGAGATCTGCGGGGTTTTCTTGAAACGGAATAGGACCTTTTTCGAGAGTCGAAAATCTTCCAGTATCTCGGTAAAGACCGGGGGACTCAAATGGTGTAACTGCATTTGGATATAAACCTTTTTTAACTGTAGGTGATTTATTAAACTTCGTTGAATTTTTATAGCAATTTAGTTTCCGAAAACGACGATGGTTAAGATTTTGATTATTTTTGCATATACTTTCTTTGTTAAGATTATTGGTATGCATAGCACCGGAGACAATCCAACCTAACTGGGATTCAATAAGACTAGGTTTATTGTTTCCTAAATTAATGCGATTTGTGCCGATCACGCTCCAAAATATTTCTGCCCCTAGTAAAATGTCTATCGTTGATGGGATATAGAACGACGGATCAGCTAAGCAAATTGCAGATGGTATAGGTATGTCTTGTTTATTTATGTACTTCGAAGGTAAACAGGAGGTAATACTAGGTATAGTTATGCAGTCAATGACTGTCTTGTAGTCACCATTGTAAGACTCTAATGTAAGAGAGCAGGAACGTGAACTACTAAGAGCTTGATTGTTTATACCTGATGTTTTAGAATTAATTGTATATGTATTCAGCTTCAGCTTACCACAATAGTCCTGGGTTATAAAGTTACTGGTACTTCCATTGTCAAGTAAGACTCTGGCAGTATGTGGTTGTCCAGTGCTATCTATTACCTTTACCAAGGCTGTGGAAAGCAAAACGTTTGATGATTGATTACAATTATTATCCAAATGTATAGCTGATAATACCACATTCTCATTAGAAGTCGCTGTGAGAGTAGGTTCAGAATGCAATAAGGAATTATGTTTTTTATTGCAATACTTGCAATTAGATAGTTTGCATTTATTGACAAAATGACCGGAACGTAGGCAATTAATACACACTTTAAATTCTTCAGCCTTTTTTATACGAATATCAATTGGAAGCATTCTAAAGGACTGACAATTGGGGTAAATAGTGATTATTATTATACAATGGGCATAAAGTTGATATAACATTATTACTTGATGCTACAAAACTCTTTGGTGTAATTTTCTTAGAATCATGCCTTATCCTTTCTTGTTGTAAGACGTCCAAAGTATCTAGAAGATCTGCCTTGCTTGAAATAAATTTGATGAAACAATCTAATGTTGGTGAGTCTTTCAAATTATTTTTATGGAACTCCCATTCTCTATTAGTAATGCTATCTAATTTAGACGAAATCATGAAAATAATTAATGTGTCCCAATGTTGGACTGGATGCCCTAGATTAGACAAAGCTCTTAAATTTTTA
Organism: Elymnias hypermnestra; assembly: GCA_015832385.1. Taxonomy (NCBI): domain Eukaryota; kingdom Metazoa; phylum Arthropoda; class Insecta; order Lepidoptera; family Nymphalidae; genus Elymnias; species Elymnias hypermnestra. The sequence continues at coordinate 8,384 of JACTOM010000034.1, read as the reverse complement.
TTTATGAGATCAATAAAATTTCGTTAACCAGTACTAGGTTCTTTCTGCAATAAATTTATTTGAAAAAGTGAATTTAAATGAAAGTTTTCAAGAGGACGTTTATTATTGTAACGATCGCATAAACTTTCCCAAGCTGATTGATAATTATCTGCACAAAAATCTAAGCCAGATATCGTTAAGGCAGCATTCCCCTTAAGGGATGCTCTTAAATAATGAAATTTATTAATTGGATCTACGAGTATATCGCTATCTGAATGAATTAAAGAGTGAAATGTATTTCTATAACAGAGCCAGTGCTGATAGTTACCGTTAAAATATGGTAAATCTACTTTTGGAAGTTCAACAATCTTACGTTTGTGTGAATGTGTAGGCACATCAGAGCATACCGGAACCTCGGAGTCACCCGAAGGAAGCGATTCCTTGCGATTACTCTGGATCAGTGAACAGGCAGCAGACACTAGCGAGTAGTATTGTGCTTCGAACGCTTCTCGTTCTTTGAACTCGCATTCTGCTGTTTCCGACAGTTCCTCCAATTCACTCTGAAAAGTTCCAAATTCGTCGAATAAATTTTCTATTTTATCTAATCGTAACTGTTGCTCAATTTGTCTTTGCAAATCTTGAAGCTCATGACTAAGTTTTAGCGATTGATTCTATATACGTGCTAAAGCTAGTAAGCTTGGATTTTGTTATAGCCCGTTTTTTTACTAACGTTTTGATTTGTTTTTCAGACATGTTAATTTTTTTTTACAAAAATGATTTATTAATCAATTACAGCAATTGGTTTTTTATGCAATTAAGAATTTTATAAAGTCGTCTAAGAAAGAAGGAAGAATATATGTTTGAAGGGTCAATCAATTGTAAAGAAAAATTTAAGCCCCTAACAAATTTTAATAGCAACTGGAATCAGTACGTTGATATGTTTATTATCTGAAAGAATATAAACGCAGCAGAATAAAAAACATTCCTAAAAGTAGTTATGCAGGCCTAACATGTGCCCACTTGTGGCCATTCAGACATCTGTAAGTAATATATTACTCAAAATTGACAAGGGATTTCTAACCCTTAGATGGGCATAAAAAACGCAGCACATGTGATTACATGATGCAACTTGCCATTGCCTTNTGTTGGGGCCAGTGCCCTGTACAGGTAGGAGGGAGTCCTGGCTTCCCGTTTGGATCGTAATAAAACGAGCGTGGACTGTATAAATGATTTATGACGATAAACACGTACAAGTATGGTTAATATAACAATGTAAAAAGCGAAAAGGTGCGCGTTCGGTCGACTCGTGCGTCGAAAGCCGAATGTGTGGCGTGATGTGGACGCGATGCCCCTGTCGGCGCGCAGTAACGCTGAGGTGCGGGGTCGCGGGGCCGCGGGGGCACTGAAGCTAGCGCGCGCCCGTGTCTTGTCCAATTAGAATACATAAAAATATATATCCACATACATACATACATACATACGTACATACATATAGAAAGTGCACTTGTGTACGATGCCTGCCAATCCGTAGTGGAGCAGCATGGTGGGTCTTTGCTCTAAAAACCCTCTCTCATATGAGTATGGAGACCTGTGCCCAGCAGTGGGAAATTAATGGGCTGCTACTTACCTTTACTTACCTTACAAATGTTATTAATTTGATTGTTGTTACCTTGGCAAAGCATAGTCCGATGGTCCCAGTACCGCAGCAGATGTCCACTACTGTGGTGTCATTTTGTACCTGGCTCATCTCTATCGCGCTTTGGTACAGGATGTCGGCACCTGCCGTGTTTATCTACGATAAAATGATACGAAAACACATCACAAATATTCATACATTTCAATATAAAGATATTCTTTCATAAATGTTTTACAAACGTTTTTTTCTTTCATTTTTGAAGTGACACTTCTTTAGGAACATGAGGAAAATTTTTTTACGGATGAAACGCGTCATTAGCGTCACGAAGATGTGCAGCGTTTTTTTATGCTAACTCGTTTCGAGTGGTTATAATATTTACAAATAACATGTGACATTTTAATTTGCCACTCGGAACTTAAATTCTCTTGAGTAAATTTTAAATTCAAAAACATAATTTTATTAATCATTTCTAATAAAAATATTGACTAAAATACCTGGGATTTCTATTTACAATTCCTCATTTGGGATTTCAATAAATTATTTCTATTTGCTTGTATTTTTATAACACACAAAACTCATGATAAATACTAAACATACACACACATATAAACTCTGACTCTCTCTCTAGCGCTCATTTTTATTATAAAATAAAATCCATAATGGGCTTTCATTGCATCTAATTGGATCTCATACATATCGACGCTGGTAAAGAAAAACGTTTTAGCCCGCAATTTTTTTTTAACAAAACTTTTAGATGAATCTGCTTAAGTCAATCTGTTTAACAACAAAACATAAACAATGTCCAAAAGTGATAACTCTAATCGATAAATACAGAAGTTATATTCTTTCTTTTTATTAGTTTTCTGTTTTCTTTTTGGAATTGCAGGTTAGGCTACGTGTTTGGTTTCCAGCATCGATATTCACAAGTTGTAATATTAACAGCAATTACCTGAAAGAAGGCTTCTGGCGATATCCTAAACTCTCTCCCCAATATCGTGTCAATTATGTGAGTGTCGCCCATCAAATGTATAGGCCTTGAGCCATCGTCTCCTACTCTCCTAAAACGAATTTATTTTATGACAAACTAGTGATGACTTCTGACGTTTTTGAGGTACATACTCATATATCTACACGCATAAGTCAATGGAACCTTTTTCTTATTAAATATTTCCGCTGTAAACATGCCAAAGTTTATAACTTGATAGAAACTATAGTAAATTAAATTCAACCATTGAATACTGACTTACAGTTTATTCGCGTTAAGAGTGCAGTGAGTAATCATTCTAGCCCGCCCCCTAATTAATGAAATCTTTTTAAATTACAAGGTCAAGTTTACAGTGACCAGTTGAATATTGGTTACGGGGCGTGGCTAGAATGATGAATCAGTGTGTTCTTAACGCGAGCAAACTAAGTATATTTTAAAATAACAAAGATGTCTGTTAACGTTATAGGATAGCAGTTACTATTTTATTTTTGTGTTTTTATGCTGTTGTTATTTCAAAATCAATGAGTTAAAGTTCGATTTAATACACAAGAACATATACGAAATTATTAAACATACTATGTTTAGTCAGCAGTTATTACAAGTATGTATGTAATTAGATAAGGAAAACTCTTTATTGCAAGTCAAATAGTATTAGACATTATTTGACATTTATATTTATTTATATGTATACAACATATAGTCAATGAAACTAAAAATAAAAGAAAGGAAGGAAAAGGAAATCCTGATCGTATAAGTAACATTACATATAGTTATTATGTTTAATAATACATAAATATATACGGTTTTAATATATTCTACTGTTACCTTTTAGTTATAAGTTCAAAGTATAAAGATTTCACATTGCAAGCGGTCGATTTTTCGGTGCTAAAATGCACTTTTAGTTTTTCATGAAGCTCTTCAAGTTTTTCTGTTGTTAATTCCTTAAAATATAACCAAAAAGTGTATTATGATATTCTAAGGTAAATATTTTTATTAGGCACTAAACTTAAAGTAATATTTAATTATGATAGAAGATGGAAGTGTGCTTGATATAAATTAATAGCACGGCGTCACCCGTGTAGTTCCCGATCCCGTGGGAATATGGAGTAATTCTTACGAAATGAAAGGAGTGACTTTGATAAGTTTCAATTCAATCGCGAATATTTTTAAAATTTTCGTATTGACTTAACATTAAAAAAATCTTTTTATTTTAAAAAATATACCTGTGGGTACATAGCAATGATCAACATCAGGTCACCGTTATGTTTGGATTCTCTAACAGTGAGATATCGCCAATAACCAGAATAGTCTGCTGGTGAGAATGGAGCCATCTCTGACTGCCGCACAAACTCTTGGAATAACTATAAAAACATCTTCAATTATAATGAGTTCATAGAACACAAGACACGAATTACGTTTTCTAATGAGTTTTGTTAAATTCATATCATCCAAAACAATAATAAATGTATTGGCTATTGGACTACTTTCTCATTGGACTTTGCAAAATTTTTTAAAATCATTTAAAATTAATAAGATAATATTTGTTTGTAAAAGTTTAAACTTTCAGGGTTACGATTAAACAAAACTGTTTGGTTTTGTTTAATCGCATACATCAAATAAAAATGTGTTTTTAAACAAAAGTATCTTCTGTTGCTTATTTATTATGTGGATGCTAATAAAGTGCACATTTATTTTTTATTTTTTTGCAAAATCCATAGCCATTATAAAATCAAATTATATGAACTTAAGACTGGTTAAAGATTTTACATTTATTTTATTATGCAAATGAGTGTGCGTGTTTATGCATATCAATGTGTGTGTGTATGTGTCAAGAGTGTGTCATGAAATGTGTCTGTGATAAACTACTTATGAAATAAATTTATTTATGCGGTACTGCTCAGCGTAAATGTAAAATTACAGTTGCAGATATACCCGCCTTTGTATATGTCTTGAGGTTAGCTAAGACAACCACTGCGGAAGATCTACTAACTCATATACGCGAAATGGGTCAGGAATGCAAAGAAGTTCAACTCCTTAATCAGAAACACGAAACGTCTTTTAACTCGTATAAAATAAAGGTGTCTCGCTGTAAATTAGACAAATTTTTAGAAAGTGACTTTTGGCCCGAAGGTGTCAAATACCGACTTTTTCGTGAACAAAATTACGTTAAGAACGTTTCTGTAACCAATACATGAACAGTACACCAACAACAAAAACTACAATGATTACGTTTAATTGCAAGTCAATTAAAAGGTCACTTCAATGCATTCGGGATCTATGTCGTGAGGCAGACATCTTAGCCTTACAAGAGACTTGGCTCATGCCACACGACTTGAATTATGTATATAGCATAGATGACAATTTTGCATGCGCAGCAATTTCATCGGTCGATGCGTCTGCTGGTATATTACGTGGACGACCATATGGAGGACTTGCCATTTTGTGGCGTAAGAGTCGTTTCACTGACGTTTCCGTAATTAATTGTTTAACTGACAGAATAATGGCTGTGCGAATAACGATTAACTTAAGATCTTACTTGGTCTTTAATGTCTACATGCCAACCGAGGACCTGTATAACCTTCCCGAATTTACCGACTGCCTGGCGAGGATTAGTGCTATAACGGAGGAAGAAGATGTTGCGGCAGTGTATGTCCTTGGGGATTTTAATGCGCATCCGAATGGGACTTTTGGCACTGAGTTACGGAACTTCTGTGACGAGCAGCAGTGGATATGGGCAGATGTATCAAAGTTGGGTGTCGCATCAGAAACATTCACTTTTATAAGTGAGGCGCATGGTAGTCATCGGTGGTTGGACCACTGCATTACGACTGAGGCCGCGTGGGAAACAGTACTTAACGTAAATATTCTCTATGACGTGTCATGGTCGGATCACTTTCCATTGCGAGTGATCTGCAATCTAAATGAAGTGACAGAAGGTCTTTCTACCGATGACACACATGTAACTGTTAAAACGGGTATTCGATGGGGTAAGAGATCCATAAAACAAATAGAAAAATATTTTAATTACTGTAAAACGAATCTAATCAATATTAACGATGAGTTTTTATGTGAAAATTGCGATAATTATAAGTTTTGTAGTAGAATTAATGAGCACCACTTATTAATAGACAAATTATATAGTCGGATTGTTAAAGTCATGCAGCTAGGTGCAAAATACTCAGTAGATCGGTATTATGCGAGTGATAAAAAACCAAAAAAAGTAGTGGGCTGGAATCTCCATGTACAAGAAAGTCATTTGATGTACAAACAACACTTCGAGACATGGGTAATGGCGAGGAAACCTTCTTCGGGTCCTATTTATGATGAAATGACGAAGGCGCGTAAAAACTTTAAAAACAGATTGCGTTGGTGTCAAAATAATCAAGACATGATAAAAATGGATATTCTAGCTTTCTATAGGGAACAACATAATTTTCCAAAGTTTTGGGAAGCAACAAAAAAAGCTAATTTTAAACCACAACTGCCTGTGAAGGTGAATGGTTTACAAAATTATGAACAAATAGCCAATATGTTCAGCGAGAAGTTTAGGATTCAGCCGGGTCAAACTGACGTTAACCTGGGGGATAGTAACGGTTGTCCTTCAGGTATACTCAAACATCCCGTAATACAATTTACACCGGCCCAGATAACAAAAATTGTCAGGACAATGAAAAGAGGTAAATCGCCAGGACATGACGAACTTAGCCTAGAGCATGTTCTATACGGGGGTGAGTCATTGCATTCTAAGTTGTGTAACTTCTACAATTTATGTCTGAGGTTCTCGTATGTGCCGCAAGATCTAATGAAGACGATAGTTGTGCCAATTGCTAAGATTAAAACTGGTGATTTGGGATCAGCTAATAATTATCGCCCAATTTCATTAGGAACTATCACAGGTAAGATTTTGGAACGCTTGATACAACCTGAACTGTTGAAAAACGTAGTAATTGACGATTCGCAGTTTGGTTTCCGACATGGGCTCTCGACTGACTCTGCAATCATTGCCTTAAAGCACGCAATACACTATTATACGGGCCGCCAAACGTCAATATATGCGTGTTTTCTAGACCTCAGCAAAGCATTCGACCTAGTAAATTACGAAATTCTTTGGACGAAATTACATCGACATCGTGTTCCCGCGGAGGTTGTAGGTTTGCTGAGGTACTGGTACGGAAACCAAATTAATAGCGTAAAATGGGGCAACGCCACTTCTAATCCTTATAAATTAGAGTGTGGAGTTCGCCAGGGTGGAATTACCTCTCCGGATCTTTTTAATATCTATATAAATGATCTGATAGAGGAGCTGAGAGCTGCAAAAGTAGGATGTCATATCGGTAACACATGTTTTAATAGTCTCAGCTATGCCGATGACATGGTGGTTCTCAGCCCCTCTATTAAAGGCCTGAGGAAACTGACCTTAATTTGCGAGCAGTATGCCAGTGCCCACGGACTAAGGTATAACGTTTTAAAATCTGAAATGATGGTCTTCCGGGCGGATAGGGGACCGGAGAGGATACCCAATGTAATGCTTAACGGTTCAGCAGTTCGGGTTGTAACAAAAGTTAAATATCTAGGGCATATACTTACGGAATACCTGAGGGATGACTGTGATATTGAGAGGGAGAGGAGGGCACTCTCGATTCGATGCAACATGCTGGTCCGAAGATTCGGCAAGTGCAGCAAACCCGTCAAGAAAACATTGTTTAACGCGTACTGTCAGTGTTTTTATACATGTCAACTTTGGACGAACTATCGTAAAAAGTCTACACGGCATTGCGCGTACAGTACAATAATGCTTTTCGTATCTTGATGGGTTTACCTCGTTATTGCAGCGCATCTGGCATGTTTGCCGAAGCGGGGGTGCCTGACTTTTATGCCGTTATCAGGACACGTGTAGCTTCCTTCTGGGAGAGAATTAGAGCAACGCGTAATAGTATTCTGGAAACGGTTTGTCACGATACAACTAACCCCATATGTGGTTATTGGCTATCTGTTCATAAAAATAGAAATAAAAAGTAACTGTAGCGTATTTCTTCCCTGTTTTTAAATGTTAATTAGAACTAAGTATTTTAATTTTAGATTTTAGTTTACTTTATTAATTTTATTTTATTGTAAAATTTTACTGGGTGTGCTGCCTTCGAATAAACTTATTATTATTATTATATCATTTTTAATCATTCGTTTTTAGGGTTAAGTTTGTTATTGTGGAAGATATCAATCTTCAAGTACAATTCGTTTTAATTTCTTCAATATTAAATATTTTCACAGTATATTTGTCAAGTTCTACTGATCTAAAATTTTAATCTCTACATAGACATTTAATTAATTTTGATATCAAAAATGTATTACCATATAAAATTATGTTTAACATACCAACACAGCTTTCTTCATCTTCTCTGATATATGATTTAATCCACTGACAGGGGCCACTCCCACAGTACCAGTAACATAGCTGCCCAATCTAAACCCAACTGTAGGCTTCCCTGTCTCCTCATCAATCCCAACAGTGAATTCACATTTGTTTCTGTACCCTTCAGTAACTGGTGATTTCTGTATTGATTTCAATTCAAAACTCAAGCCATTGTATATCTTTCGATTAGATTCAATTTCATTTCTTTTTTCTTTATGTATCTTCCAAACTTCATTGTCAAATTTCATAAGTAAGTTATGAATTTCTTTTTCTTTTAATTTAGTCTAAAACAATATTTATATTATTTTTATTATTAATAGAAACACCAAACAGTTTATTGCGCTTTCGTAGATTTAGAAAAGGCCTATGATCGA